>JAQIXW010000790.1:0-24657 GCA_034700685.1 Willowsia buskii
GGAAATTTACAAACATATTTGTGGATTCTTTTTATGCTTAAGTTCTCACTTCTAAAAGTATTCGTTGGTTTCCCTATGTATAAGGAAAACCATCAATAAGAAAAGGGTTTTATGCTAGTCAGCACACATGAAAACTTTTCGATCTCATCCAATGGAGTATTGTTTTTCATATTGTCATAATATGCATGATAATGTTAATATAAAAATAAAAGTTTCAACTTATTTGCTCCTAACATGCGTAAAGGTATTGAAATCAACAAAGTTATTGGGTTCAATGTGTCCCAGTCCAGTTATTTTGCTGCGTTGCTGCGTGTTGCACTTTTATGGGCTGTAATTTTCTTTCTACTAAAAACCATGACAGAATCTCAGAAATTAGCAGCTTCGTCTCCATTGGAAAATATTACTAAAGTTTCCATGTTCCATAATTGTTTAAAAGGAAGTAAACTATTATTGTATTATATAGTAATTTTGCTTCCTTTAGCAATTGAATAAGTTTTACAATGTACGTAATTGTAACAAAACGTATTATTACAGTAGTAGTAAATATTATTGCAGAAGTAGTAAGTATTATTATTGCTCTTTGCAGCAGTTTTTCAATTTTATACAGTTGAATTCCGTTAATTTTACATTATCAAAGTATTAATTTCATTCAGAAGTATCTATTGGATTGAAAGCACTGTCAATTTGAACTTAAACTTCATTTTTCTAAAAACCTTACACAGTCTTGTACACCGTACAAAAAAATTCTTTCCCGCAACGGTTTACTTTTCTTATAAGACTAGATTATCTTCTTAGTCAATGGGAATTGGAATTTTCATACCTACATTCTAGCCCTGCTTCTCCTTTTTTTATGAAATAAAGTACATTGAATGTTTTACGGTCATTCGTTGAGAGCTTTTAGCCAGTAGGTCGGTTGGTACTTTTTCAAAAATCACAAATTACTTAAATATTGTGAAATCATAAAACCCCGAGAAGACAAAGCCACATTGAATGTCATTGAATTTAAAGGTTGCAATGAGTATGCAGCTTTCACAATAGATAATGCTGTCAATGAATGTTGTTAGTTTTTTCTTGTAAATTAAAGAGGTAAATTTATCATGTAATGTAAAAACAGTCGCTTTCCTTCTTAAACTCGTCAAGATGCAGACTAGGTAAGTAATATTTTTCAAAAGGGATAAAGTGACTAATTTAAGAAGGAAGCTCCAGAAGAAAACAGCGATGAGTGATAATTTTACTACTTATACCTGCATTTTGTTGGATTTTCTTTTTATGAGTAATTCAACGTTCGATTTTGTCTTAAGCATCCTCATGAGCCTTATTTCCATAGTCGTCGGTTGTATAAATGAGCGGTTTGCAGTCAGTATTAGTTCAGTAACATTACATTGATATAGTAAAGAGGTTATCATTGAAATTACTAATCACCATGGCTAAATTATTTGTAACCGGCGGTGCTGGTTTTGTTGGATCGCATTGTCTTGCAGAGTTATTGAGTGCTGGAGAAAATGTAGACAAAGTTGTGGTAATCGACAATATGGTGAATTCAGTGTTAGGTAAGCTATAAATAAGAAGCCATTAAAGTCTTCAGCCTATAATCCGGTTTTTATTCATAAACTAATCCTGGTTTTGTGGTAAAGGTAAAAACGGGAAGCCCGTCAGTTTGGAACGGGTCGAAACACTGACTGGAAAGTCCATCAAGTTTCACCAAGTCGACCTTTTGGACCAATCCAATCTACGCAAAATATTTTCTTCCTCTGGACCATTCGATTGTGTCATTCATTTTGCTGCCTTGAAGGCTGTTGGTGAATCTTGGAAGGCACCCTTAAAATACTATAAGAATAACATTGCAGGAAGTTTGAGCTTGCTCGAGGTGATGAATGAGAACGACTGCAAGAAGCTAATATTTTCTTCCTCGAGTACGGTTTACGGACTTCCCCAAAGCCTCCCTGTTACTGAGGAGCATCCCAGAGGCAACTGCACCAATCCGTATGGACGCACAAAGTACATGATGGAAGAAATGATGAGAGATGTTTGCAATGCAGATCCAGACTGGAGTGCCATCATGCTTCGTTATTTTAACCCTTTGGGGGCACACCCGTCAGGTGAAATTGGGGAAGACCCTAAAATGCCCAGAAACTTGATGCCATTTATCTTGAAGTCGGTTAAAGGTGAGATCCCAAAATTGAGTATATTTGGGGGTGACTACCTCACCAAGGATGGAACTGGCGTGAGAGACTATACGCATATCATGGATATTGCCAAAGGGCACGTAGCAGCAGTCAAAAAAATCATGACGAAAGGTGGGCAAATGGGATGGACAGCATACAATTTTGGACAAGGCGAAGGAAATTCCGTACTGGAGGTTATCCAGGCTTTTGAATCTGTGTCTGGGTTAAAGGTGCCGTATGAGTTTGCAGAGAGAAGACCAGGAGACATCCCAATGAATTGTGCGGATCACAGCAAAGCAAGAATGGAGCTGGGATGGAGTGCGGAGAGAAGCTTGGAAGAAATGTGTAAGTAGACCAGTAAAAAGATAAATACACCTATAACCAAAATAAGGAAAAACATTTCATTACTTTTGTGGAAACGCAGGTAGGGATAGTTGGCGATGGGAGGAAAAAAATCCGAACGGATATCGGGAAAATGCCAAGGAAGAATGATTGAATGATAAATGATTAGGATTACAATGGGTATGATCTTTATTACGGCTTCTCTGTAAAAACTGCGAATGGATTATCTTTTGATACCATTTGCACTAACGTTGTATGTGCTCTTATGTCATTAAATCATAAATGCCTGAACATATAATTAAAGCAATAGTAATGATGTGCTTAAATTGCTACTATATCATCATTAATTTTTTGTCACAGTCTAAGTTCATACTCAAAAACATTCAAATACTCTGGCACGTTAGCATCAACTTGATCAACCAAAATGAACTGTATTGCAAAGGCTCGTGTCATATGAACTTAATCGTTCGCTGGTGTATTTGGGTTAATAGCATAACAAATATTCCTGTTTTCTTTCCATGAACCTGCTTCCTTCTTTACTTGCTCTACACCCATATACTCACCCAATTTTTCATTATTTCACTCCAGAGCATCGCATTCTTCTTGGTCAGATAGCCTAGTTCTCCCAGTGGTGAAGCCAAAGCAGGTGGTCCTCTTGTCAATCAACCCGCTCGCTATTATCTCCTATCATACTCTTTATTCCCCTCTTTTGTAACACTTTTGGCTTCACTTTTATCATCACATTACGAACTCCAAAAATAGAAGCGTAGAATACTTCATTCACAATACGAAATCCTCATCGCACATTTTTCGGCTTGCTTTCTCACATTTTATCCATTTGTATCATCCCATATATTGTTCCATTGTACTCCACCACGGCAATATTTAACAAGCCATTAATACTTCATTCTACACATTCACCGAGAATCCGTTCAAAAGCACCGTCTGGGTCTCTAATAAAATATTTAACAGGTCAAGCACGCCCATATGATCCATACCGGAAGAAGAAGCCAAAACCAAGCAGAAAAAAAGTCATTTAAGCCAACTCACACGCTAGCCAGTGTTATGTACTGCTAGTTTCTCTCATACAACCTGTCATAAAATCATTATTGCTGCATCATCTAATCATCCCTGTCATAAAAATCAACTTCTAAATCGCGTTGTCTTCTCTTATCACTATTTCAATGATACAAACATTAATTCTCGATAATGATGACGATGGCCATCTTCATTTTAATTAATAGTCAATACTTTATAGTTTACAAGGGTTCATTGTCTGCTTTATACTTGTATTGAATCACACTACTGGTATAAGGAATTTACTGAGCTCTTAATGAGTCCTCCAATAATGCGAGTCAAAATGGTCGTCATTGTTTATTCCCACGCGATTATGCATGCAAATGATTTTGACTATTAGCTAATCCAAAAAGGGAGAAACAAACATTTTATTATTGTGTTCCTCTTCAATGGAGGAACTGCAGCACCCACTGCTATCATGCTCATCGTCATTGTTACTGTTTTATTTTCTAGATCCCTGTAACATTTTTTTTTCTGGGACTGTCCATCTCAAATGTTTCAGATTTGATGTAAGACCACACGTTATCGACCTAGACATAGATGAGATGAATGAACATGAAATATGAACAGATCCCATAAAAAGTGACGCGAGCATAACTTTTTTTTGTGAATGGACAGACAACTGATAAGAGTTGTTTCATTAGATTAGCATATTTGCTGCATCATCATTGTCCAAAAGTTTATATGTGCAATTTATTAAGAATGAAGCGTTCAATGCGTTTTTTTCAACAATTTGCAATTTCGTTGACTTTTCTCCTCTTTATCTCTTTCATTACGATCATGAGAAGCAATTAAAGTGATAAGCCGATGAGAAATACGGCAGCAAAATAAGTACAGCAATTGAACGCGTCCTTAAACCAACCACCTAAACCCATTTCATTCAATTTCCCTATTAGTTCAGGCATTTACACACAGAGAATCACAGATCAGGTTTTTTAAACAAAATAATAATAAAACTTCAAAAGTGCATTCTTCTGCTTCTTCTTGCCAATATTTTTTTTAATTCATCTTCCTTCTTTAAAGCAAACAACCAGAATATCCTGTTCATCCGCTTTACTTCGATTTATCTTCTTCACCAATATTTTTTTTTATTTCTCTTGTTTTCATCATTGCAAAAATTTTGAATCAGGTTTTCCATCTTTTTCTTGAACTCCCAAACATTTTGTTTCTCTTCTTCAGAGATTCTCTTCTGTCGGTTGTATTTTTAATATTGCGTCCTCTCGTCGTGATCTTCATCATTTTTCGTCATCACATCTCTTCTACTAAAAGGAAGAAATATAGACGAGTTGTTGTGAACAAGCTTGTGCGTTTTTTTACAATGTTTATTTTCTTTATCGTTCATTAATCTTTTAAAACAGCTTTATATGCCTATCTACTAACCGCATCTATGCAGTGCAGTGTTGCTACAAAAGGGATTTTCGTATTTAATGCAAGCATAAAACACACATTGTAGTACCGATCATCATCATCATCGCCATCCTTCGCCGTCATCCTTTTATACAAACAAGGAACACAAAAGTAGATCTCGATTTTTCTTTATTTCAACAATACTACGCACTCATAATGCTTTATAGATATATTCCTCGGCTGGTTGAGTTACGTCTTCTGATACAAGTAGAAACAGAGTATATATACTAGAGTAGGCTCATCTTCTTTAATACTGCATACCCAAAAACTACTGCAGCAGCACATGTTTCTTCTGCTTATCATCTGAAACCATCGTATCACCCAGACCAGGTGAACATTCATACATGCAAGAACACACCAACAATCGTCGTCATCATCATCATCATCATCATCAACGTGATCCGTCTTCTTCTGTTTCTCGCCTTGTGCTATCCTTTTACCCCTTTACTTCGTCATGTTTTAAATTGCATCCCAGAAACAAAACAAGACGACGCAACGAACAAGCGTGGCATTCATAATATATAGGGATGGAGAGACGACGACTGAAGATGATGGCGATGATTCTGATGATAAAAGTATTACACCTGACTGACTATCACTACCAGTCAGCTCAACAATGCATGTCTTGCAGTATTATTAATTTTATGCATTTTCCCTTTACATTATCAGATATGCAATGCATTTATGCATGATGAAGAATTATATGCAGTATGATAGAGATGAAGTATAAATGGAAGAAATCGACAATGGTGAGGATGAAGAAGCCATACATAATCTGTGCAGCAGAAGGTGTACAGGTAAACCGATATATTCTAGTTGCATCAAACAATGAAAAGGAAATGAATGAAACCAAGAAATTTTCTCGAATAACCGGACAGACAAACGTAATTGTTTTATAAAGTAACTAGAGCTACATGATGAAAATAATGCATTATGGATGGGTAAGGGCGATATTAGATTTCCTTCTTGTTTTCATGATGCTCGTCTTCGTCCTGTTGTCTTCAAGATGATGATGATGATGATGATGATGAGCAAAGGCTCATTCAGGTAGCCCTTTCCTCACAGCTCACCTGAACAACTCACATGTTCTACTCTCGCAATATAACGCAATACAATTATTATACCTGTGCGTTGTCTTATGCGCTATAATGCAATAATGTATAATATGCAATCAAAAAAGGTATTAGCAGTTTATGGGTTTTCTTTTTCTATTGAGAATTGACTACAAGAGAGAGAGACTTATCATTACATATTTCTTTTTCGAGAGAGTTGCTGGTTGACTAACGGGATTTGTCGCGTTTGTTGCTGCGTTCCTTTGCTTTTCTTTTTCAACATGATCACGCAGCCCCATTCCACATGCTACCTTTGAAGAGTAAAGAGCCATTTATTGTTGAGGAGGAAGAAGCACGTATATTGAGATTTGCATTGTTGGTCCATTGTTGTTACATGCATGGTTCTGCTTTGTTGTTGTCTGTGTGTGTGTACCTGTGCTATTTAGCACACTCTCGGTACTATTGCTTGGGATCATCATTATCCTGCTGCACATCGTCGGCATGTATCCCGATGATGACTATGCCTACACAATTGAATTGTGTGAAAAATCGCAGTGGTAATAATAGAAACAGTCGAATTGTTGGGAGAAATGGAATGTGAGTGAACAAAGTGTGAAAAGTCGAGACTGTATATTTAGTTGTGTGTAAAAACCGGCCTTCTTCTGTGCGCATCTTTTTTCTATTTGTGTCATCAAAGAAAAAAAAAGTGGAGAAGTAATTGGATTTTCTCCTGGTCTTTTTAATTCGGATTTTTTCACACAAAAGTTTCAACAATGATTGCATTGTTGTCATAATTGAATCAGTGAACCTGTGCATTTGTGTGAGACTGTTGACTAATAACTTTTGGGTGAAAGATTCAAACGCGTTGTCATCCTTCTTTATAAAGCCAAAGTGTTGTGCTGTCCCATAAAAGTGCATTTTTTATTTCGCAACTTTTATTTATCGCGGAAACATTGTTCTTTCGGGGGAAAAAAGGTTGAAGTTGTTTGAAGTTGTGGGCGCCCTAATCTTTAGTGTGTTTTCTGTCTTCAAAAAAATGTAGAATGAATTGCTCAACTGCGGAGGATGATAATCGTAATCATAATCGTAATGAAAATAGTCCATTAAATTAAAAAGAAGGAATACATACGCAACCGCGCTTCACATACATAAACTTTTGTTTGTGAATGCCTTCACTTCTCTTTGTTCAGTGTGGCTTAGCCCATCCATCTATTTGTTTATCTGATTTTTTTCAAAGTAATAATAATAATAATTCATACAGCCACATGTGCATTTTCCCATGGCCCTTCTCTCCTGTGACATCAAGAAAATTTGTAATTCTTGGGCAAATCATAGGAGACGTAATGAAATAAATTATAAATGAAGACAACTCGCTGCTCGCAAAGATATCGATATGGAAGTAGGACAAGAAGGCTTTTCTGTGCCTCTATTCCCATTCATTCATCATCATTCATCATAACATGGATGGATTTCGATAAAGCACAAAAAAAGCTTAAAAGCAACAGGAAGACTGTGTGGTGACGATGATGGTAACGACGGCACCATAAAACGTTTTTTATTGATTGAGGCTACATGATATAAAAAAGTATTCTGCTTCTGTGGTTTATCTAAAATTACCTGTCTTAAAGTCTTATGCAAATGCAAAAAGAATTAAACCCAAGGGAATCTCCTGTGAGTATATACACAGTAAATTATGCGGAAAAACAACATGAAATAAAAAAAAGAAGGTTTAAAGTTGATGAGGTAACCCTACGCTTTTTATATTGATGGCTTCCTCCACATCATATATGAAGACAAAAAACTGGGTACCTATCTCCCCCACATCATCAGCATGAGGAAGCCCATTTAAATGTGACCTTTATGATGGCGATGAAAATTACCCCCAAAAAATTTCAATCAAAGTGATCATTCTCTATATTACTCTGTCGGTGCTGTTGTGGTAACCGACACAGTGAAACCAAACCAGCTAATGGATCTGGCCGAACCATAATAAAGTGAAGCAGCCTAACAACATCTTAATGGATTTTAATGATTTTATTGAGTGATTGGATCAAAAATTCATCATCATTGAAAAAGAATCAATGCAAAATTACTTTTCTCTCGAAATATTAAAGTGAACGTAGTGACCCATTGACCAAAAAACATTGCGTGGTGACGGATTGTTGTGCAGTATGATAGTATGTCACCCGTGGCATGCGAGATTCAGGAGTGCTAAAGTCGGATTACGGATATCTCTCAGAGAGAGATGATGTCGTAGCTTCGGTAACGTTTTTTTGTCACGTCATCATGCGAAATATGCTTTCCCGCACCCTGTTGCGTGTGTTTTGTCATTGTGCGTGCGTGTAAACAAATAAAAAATCAAGTGGACTCTGCCTTCTCACTCGGACAACAATGGACCGTTGATAGTTTTACCATTTAAATCACAACAAGAGTCGGTTTTATTTCTTCTCGTCATTGTTTTGGATTACCTGCTGATATCACAAGTAGTAAAAAACGGGGACAGAACAAGAGGTTTTTTGATTGTTGTCAAATGAATCAGGACTACTACTGGCGCAACAAATCCTGAACTAACAATGGACTCTTATAATGACATTGTGCGAAAAAAATTATGTTCCAAAAGAATAATAAGATGTAATCATGCGATACCCTGTTTTTCTTTTTGGTGATTTGATGACCAAGTTGCGTAATGGGACGTGAATACAAAACAAGCGAAAAATGATTTTTAAAGGTAGCAAATGGTGTAGGCAGTTTTTGTGTAAAAAAAATTTAATGGGATGATAATGTTTGTGTAATTTTCCGAGAAAAGTTTTGAGAAAAGAGACATGCATAATTGGATTTTGGACCGTTTTTAAACAGGTAATTTTTCAACATGAAATAATATTTTATATAGGTACTCATTACACTGCATATTATCAGGCGTCTACAAAACATACTATGGACCATTTTTTCTAAATATGAGTTGTACATTTTCAAATTGATTCTTGCACGACTACATGTGATTTGCCCGTTACCGGTGCCAAGGAAACCACGTTAGTTGCCACCATAGTGATGATGAAGATGAAGTGTCGCTTAATTTTTTGTAGTGCTTCGTTGGTTCATTACCACCACCGTCGACAACACTACCCGACAGTAGAGTTTATATGATTTTCGTATCACACCTTAGTATTCCACAAGTAGAAACGGGACTTTTTTCTGGGATAAAGTATGAGCTGACGACTTAGTGGCGATAAAAATATTAGGCAGAGATATTCATTACATCAGCACATAAAATGGTTATAGGGAGGAATTACAGCATTATGAAATGAATACTTCCTTATGGTACTTCCATATCTGACGCTACTGTTACAACATTCTACGAAGCCAGGTTTTTTCTTCCTAGAATCCACGAAAAAACATAAAACATTGTCTTCATATTTTTGTAAAAAATAATGAATGCAAAAATACCATTTTTCTAAGGTCTTGATCATAAGGAAGTAGCGGAGAGCTCGTGTCGAAATTCTACTCAAATTCTCACAATGAATTTGCCATTTGGATTTTATAAAAGATTTCGTTTTGCTGAACTGAGGGACGGACAAACTTTCATATATATGTGACGATTAAAGTGTTTTCGACCGCATAAAAAATCACGATTATCATCATCATACAATAACGCAATATGCAATATTTATTCATCTTGCCAGATATAGAAGCGGGAAGAGCTAATCAGTTTCTCATGACGATGACAACGGCAATGATGATCGCATAGTCATGCACTAAGCACACGGTATTTCTATTGCGCAAGGCAATGCAAATTTAATCATGTAAGGGTGTAATAATAATAAAATGAGAAAAAGATAGTAAATTTGTTAACGGCCACCCACATGCAAAGAGTTAGCACAAAAGTAAGAAAAAAATCATCATTACCAATCACCCGCCAGCAGTCACCTACTCCTCCTCATCATCATCAACATCTCATCATTTTTTCACGCAAATTCCAACTTTTCCCGTATTATATGTAAATAAACTGATGAAGACGAGGATAAACAAAATGGCACACACGGTAGTTGACTTTTATTAAGCTTTTCAAACAGGAAGCTAAGATTTTGATCAGATTGGGATTAAGGATTTTTTTAAAAGCCAACACAGTTCTTTTCTTAATTACGACTCTCTCTTGTTGAAAAGTGGACAGGGTGACCAAGCCCATGTTTCTGCGGAAGACAGTGAGCCACACAAAGAAAACAAAAACATAAATGAAGAAGCGACAAAGTCAATGAATAATTGTCCCAAAAGACATGTCAAGATAAGTAGAAGAAGAAACAGGAGCAAGTTTTAAGAAATTTGAGAAAAGAGTTACATGATAATCTCAGACAATAAGATGAGACCAGGTAACATGATGATGATGATCATGGGGACGAGAGTACACATACAAACCATTAAAATGGAAATGACGGCGATACGAAGAAGATGATATGAATAAGCTTATGGTAAATACATTGTAGTAGCTTGAAAAAAATGAAGATGATTGGTTTTGTTGTTGTTACTGGTGAGGTGGTATAGTGGTGTGGCGGTGATCTACTTTTTCCTGAAGCTGCGACTACTGCATTTCTCTTCTGAGCTTGGTAGACTTGTCATCATAAATGCATTAAAAGTGGAAGAGAGACAAGACAAGAGATCATAATAAGTAAAGTAAGTGGTCAAATTCTGAGAGGAGATAGCTATATGAATGTTGAATAGAAAAATGATGCATTTTGTTGAAGAAATAGACGTGACTGTGCACTTTGCATATAGTGCATCTTCTCTCTAGTTTCTTACGAGACTGTAAGTCAGGTATAGAGACACGAGGAAAAATGAAAACCACAAAAGCAGCAGCAAACAAGGCCAATATTGTACATTCTACACAGACATGTTCACGTTCGCATTATAATGCAGCATGAACGTAGCTCAGTCATCCTGAATGTGCGCTTCAATTCTCAATCAACCGACTAACCTGAGACTTGGTTTTAAGAAAACAAGACTTGGCTGGTCGTCGTCAGGTATAACATTGTTATTTGGTAGTGGATTTATGGATATATGAAGAAGAAATGAAATGCCTTATTGGTTGGGTCAAGGTGTTTTCCTTCAACTTGTTTTTCTCATCAAGTCTCTCTTGTCGTTTGTCTCTACGGATTCCACTACTCACTCGATTTGTCTTCCTCGTTTAAAACGCGGCTAAGAAAAGTACAGAACTGAACTAATGATTTTATGGTGGTGGGGCCGTTCGCTTAGTTTGTTCACGTGAGCCACACGAATTTCTATATATTCTATTCAAAAGTATAGTTCGCTTTTCAAATAGGCTGTAAACACGCTTCCTGCGAAAAGTTTCCTTTATTGGTCTATGATTACAGGCATCAGCGTCAACAAGATTTGTGTCACAAAAACAAGCTACCTGAGACATTTGAAAATTTTACATAAAATACCCTTTGTAATAATAGCAACCTATCTGTGAAACTTTCCTTAAACTAAAACCATACGTTATTGATTATCCCTCTAGTTTTTCCACTGTTTTGACTACTCATTTCATGGAAAAACGTATCTCCAAGATTTTAAAAAAGCACACGTTACTTTCATTTTCGAAAATGATAATAAATTGAAGCAACTTTCTGCTCTGATTTGCTCTCAATTCTTTCCCATCCCACTTCTCCCTCCTTTGCAATATTTTATTACTACTTGATATTTTGAGTACCTTTTAGTTCTGCAAAAAAGATTCCTCAAATAATCGAATGGAACCCTCTCATCGAAGAACATCTCTCTAGTTAATGAGCGTTTTCTTCTCAGAGATGAGGGGGTGTCGGCAAAACACTTTTAAAAAGTTTGTTTGCTAGCAGCAAGAATGAGCTTGTACTTTATTTACGAGCGTTTGTAAAAGAAACACTTTCAAATGATACAAAAAAATTTTGCAGAGTCAAAAGTGAATGTATAAATAAATGATGTCTGTCTGAATGCAGTTTTCTTTTTAAGGGGGTAATAAGTAATATTTTTCTTTTGTTTGGCTATTAATGAAAGATGATAAAAATTATCAGACAGGAAAATGATAGCATAAAAAAGTGAAGGTCCACTGGCTACACGCTTAAAAACCAATTCGCAGAACTGAACTCTGACTGAATTTATTAGTTAAAACAATAGAAGGGAACTCTAAAGTTATTATCGAATAGATAACAAAGTGGTGTGTGGTAATTTTTATTTTATGATAAAACGAAAAATTAAGATAAAGATCAGAATAAGAAAGAAGAAGGGACTCTCCAACTTAATATCTTAATGCTAATTCATATGAATACTAATACAAGTGGAGTACCTGGTCGAGAATATTTTTTGCTCTCTTTTGCTAAGGTACGTAATACAGTAATTAGCAATAAGATAAGTAGATTTTCTTTAAAATATTAAATGCGCACTGTTACATATGCACGGATCCCAGCTAACGGAATATTTTGTTAGCACCACGATATTTTCAGTCTTAAGATGAATACGACGTGCCTGACATCTTAAAATGTCATGGTTGACTTAAAGTGGCTCTTATATTTTAGCTGCTTTTTTGTTTGACTGATGGTGATAGTGATGGTGTCACCCAAAAATAAATGATGCATTTGACAATCAAGAATGAATGTCATGATGAATTCAATGCGGTTGTGCTAAAGTGTGTGTGGTTCTCAGCTTCATTTAAGTTGGTTGATTTAGTTGGGTGAATCGGAGATATACAGTGGAGACTTAAGTTACTACTGATGCGCGAGAGCACTGACAAACACCAAGAAATGGATCCCATCCTCACACTGATGATGACGATGATAAAGCAGCAAAACGTCAAAAATGACACCCACGCGTGAACACGATGCGTAATGATGAGAGGTGCATGAAAAGAATATATATTTTAACAGGTGAAAAAATTAACGAGTTTGCAAATTACTTGTAGTCGAGTGGATGGTAACGTTCTTTGGTTACGTTCGTGTGTACGCTCACCGAAACGGACCTGCCTACTACCAAAAATGATAAATAATGATAATCTAGGTTTTCTTTGCCCCATTCATTCGTGCGTTTTTATGCAATAATATTATTATTTATGACGAACCAAACCGTTACCTGTGCTACTCCAGAAGAACAGCCTAGTCTTTAACGGCAGATGCACTTTATATTTTTTCCCATTATTTTGGAATGCCATTTTTTATAAGATAGAGTAAAGTGACCTAGTTTCCTTACAATTTGTTCTTGCACAGTTAGCTGATTTATCTGTAGATTCTGATGGAATCAAGGAATCAATCTAATTAGCTTATTCATGCACAACTTATACCAGAAGAAGAAGTAATTCATTTCGCAGGAAAAAATATACATATTCTCATTGGCTATAGAGTTAAAAGCAAGAAAATTACGGCTGACAGACACTCCATTTCTGATGATCAGATTATCCTCATCATTTTTCGCCGTCTTATAGTCGTGTCGCTTACTTGAGAGTCGTGAGCTGCCTGCTCCCATTTTATTTCTTGGGTCTCGGTGTAGTATTATAGGTAATACTTCCTGCACATTATCTTCATCATTGAACCTGAACGATCGCATTATCATAATGAAACTGCAGTAATGAAACAGTACCTAATAAGTAAATACATCATTCATTGTTATTAGAGTAGTCACTCATTCTAATTCACTACTACCTATTTACTTATGCACACTGCTCTCATACAAATGGTAAGTTGTAACCCAACCGGCTCATCATCTAGTCCAGATTTCTATTTTTGGTAATGTACACACAGTCTCATCATCAGTTTCATCATGGCTCTTCCATCACGTCACATATCACCTTCACCACCAGTCATTTATCAATCTCCCAAGTTTGGTGACCAGATCGTGTCGGGGAGCCAACAACCCTAAACAAAAACAAAAAATGCATTGTGCACTCCAAAACACCAAAAACAATTGATTCGTCATCATCAACATCCAATCCATTACTCATTCCTTCCTTTTTAACTTCTGCTTCGACATGACATGATGGTAAAGTGAAAGGTGTAATTTTTAGTTTACTCATGTGAGATTATAGTAAATTTTTTTCTCTTTAGCGTTGTTTTTTTTATTATCTCTATTGAAAATTCACCCAAATCTAAAGGTACATGTTATTACAGAAATTTTTTAAATAGCAAGTAAGTCACGTTCACATGCCCAATTCCTCAGATGATTTCAGCATTCCTTTTTGTCATTCGTTTTGGAGTAGTATTTTTTCATCTCTCTCTCTCTCTCTTTAAAAATGAGTCAGTCAGTCAACCGGTGATAATGACTTTTAAAAGGAAAAAATATCTATTATGATGATGTTCCCTCTGCAAAAAAATGATGTTCATATAATATTGTAATCCCAAGTTTGAAAGTTGGTCAGCAACTCACTCACGTACTTACTTAGTTGCATCTAATGGTATCTCCGACGACAAGACAAGGGGAATGCAGACACCGTCTCATCATTCACCAGTCCGTGTGGTGATGGTAACAGCTTCATAATATGGGAAGATGATGATCATCATGATCACTATGGTTATCTTAAAAGTAGTATAAATACGTGGTTGGGTGGTTTATTTGCTTGCGCGTATTGTGTTGGTGCTTTTTACGTTTTATGATGACGATATGAAGATGATGTTTTGTCATGGTACGTGCAAGAAATGTCTATGAATCTTCTTGTCTGAAAAGATGATGGTGATCGGATGTACAACAACGTGTTATCGTCATTGTATCGTGCGCATCAGTTTCGTTTCTCTTTGTGTTTATGCTGACTGATGACAACAAGTGGGGAACTCGTGAAAAAATGCAGTTGGTCTACATGATATGGAGAATCTTTTTTCTGATGAAGGAAAATTGAGAAAAAAAACGAGATTTTAAAAGAAAAAAATGTAATGAAATCGAAATGTGTGCATGTGGTTTAGATCTTTATGACTTTAAGGCTACCTAAAATGTCAAAAAGTCTTTAAACAAATATGAAATACGTATTCCTCGAAACCTGAGTTCAATTTTTGCGAGAAGGAAATCCGTCTCAAAGATTTTGCGGATGTGTAAATCATCATTATGGTTTTCAAATTGTAACTCTGGTCAATGCAGGTTTCCAGCAAGTTACTCAGAAACGAACGCACTTTCACAAAAGATATCTATCTAACAAAAAATATTACAAAACACTAAATTACACTAAATATTCAAAGAATGTGGTATGTTATGTGGTAACTTTTGAGCATAAAAGTCAATAACCAACAAGGTTGCTCGCCCAATAATTTTCCAATCTAACTTTCACTCTTAATTCAACTAAAATAAACAACTGTTGCATGACATGTCTAGGTATCTTCATTTTGTAATTATGTCATTAATCAATCTCATCATGTTAATATTTCCATAATAGCTCCACTTATCTGTGAAATGAGCGTACTTTACTATAAAGCAAAAACTTTATGCAGGTAACATGATTAATGAGCTGTAATAATAGCCAGCTCAAAAAGTAAAAACCAAATAAATAAAAGATGCAAAATAATAATAAAAGTAAATATCGATACTTTTAATGTTCCTTTAATACCTATCCTATTACTGAACCGTTTTTGGACTAATCGACTCTACGATTCATTTTCATTTCCATATTGGTCGCGTGAATTATTACACCTGTAATTACCGTCACTTCTTGCATATTTAATGTGAAAGAAAGGTGCACTATTGGCAGTGAAGCGAGATAAACATCCTTATACAAAGTTTGAACTCAAAAATTATATAGCTGGATACCTACACCTATTGATCCTATCATCTGATTTATTTCAACTATTTTATTTATGATGTCAATGATACCACACTGGTTTGTTTGCCATTTCAATGGAGGGTCATAAACAAAGATTTTTTTTATATCTGTAAGGGTAACTGCACTCTTGTGATATATTAGGAAATTGTGAAGTAAAAGCTCTGCTAGTTCTTGTGATAATATTTTGTGATCATGATCCTTACAATCTCGATTCAAGATCTGATCACTATAGCCAGCAACAAGGACAGGTTTTAATATGTAGGGCACCAATGCCAACATTGCTGCATTGGCAACTTTATAGCTCTTGATATCATTTCATCTTCTTCTAGTGGTGCAGTCAGTAGCTTTGGTAACAACAATCTATATCAAAACACATGCCTATTCATCTTTCCTGACATTTTTTGTGGGGTATAAACTCTAAAATATGTAACAAGTATAGTTTTATTATAAAATTACAGGTGTACACGAACACGGCATGTAAAAGTACATATTTATAATTTAGGGAAAAATTTCACTCTTTTTACCAAACATTTACCGCCATTACTTTATGATGACGCTCTTCTTCCGACGCATGTATGTACAATTTTATTGGTTGATAAGGTTAATTTATATTTCGTACATGTACACCTATTTACCACACTATATATTTTGCGAGCGCGTGTCTTTGTGTGCATGAACTTTACTCTTATTGTCGCCTAAAGAAAGAAACGGGAAAAAATGTAACTTATTGCCATATTTTCTTTCCTGTCAAGGTACAAGATGCACTGCTGCTCTTAAAGGTTAAAAAATACTGTTAAACTTTTTCACTTTTATGGCTGCATTTAAAACTACACAAATATTTTTTTCTTTAAAATATTGCAACTGACATTTGAAACGCTGTAATAATATCCTAATAGTAAATCTAATAAGTGAAATAAGGGAAATAGAATAGAGCTGTTCGTCATAGTCATGATGCTGATCTTTTGTCTAGTGAGGCGATATAATATGCAATTTAAATATTTTTCTTCTGCCAGCAAGAAACCCATCGTCGTCGTGTGAGGTAGAAATATCACGGAAAACTTTAAAAATTCTTAAGTTTTGAAACATAGACAGTCATAGTTTTTTCTGCTTTCTCGATTCAATTGCAGATATACAAGCATGCATTGCTCAATGATGTTAATGGCTCATTCATTAATTTGCAATTTGTCCCCGAGCCATTTTGCCAATTTAGTTGGGGACGTTTATATTAATGATCATGATGCTCATTATCATGATCTCCATTAAAGGGTCTTAATCTGTCATTGATTAACCCTGGGTGTGCTCTTGTGATTTTTCTTGAATTATAATTACACTTCCCTCTGCGCAATAAAATGCATTGCAAAAGAAAACAATCAGACGCACAGAAATGGAGTGAAACTTTTCTAATCAGATTCGTTTACTTTTAGTTTCTATTTTATAAGAAATTTAAATATTTAGTACCCTACTTGACAATAAATTCCGGTTTCTTTTCGTGTCACGTCACGACGTTTTACCATTTACATAAACAACAAATGACAAAAATATCTTGAAAGGAATGAATCGGTATGAGTAATCCCGTTTTACTCATTTTGGAAATATAGCCTCCCATAAGCTGCCTATTTATTTCGGCTTTGCCAGATCTTAAATCATTCTTATAGGCTTCGTCTTACCGATACTCTAAGAATACTAAGAATGTTAGTGATATTATTGCGTCCTACAGTGCCACTTCTACGTATTTGGCAATTGGCAGTCATCAACAGAATTCTCACTTCAATCAACGCGCCGTAAAAAGGCTATCCATAAAATGTGTAAAAATACCCAAAAACATTACACCTTACCAAGTAGGGTCTGAGGCGGTCAATGATTCAAAATTTTGAAACCCTCATCTTGGAACTATATTGGCTAATCTCTGGGGTCAACCATACTCAACATGTATAATATCTTCAAAAAACCCTTAGTGTATTCACTTCCAGCCTTATTGAACGAACTTTATAATTTATGAACATTGCTTTTAGAATTGTAAAGAAGAACCATAAAAACTACACCATAACCACATGGGTATATATGGGTTTCTAATTTTCTTCCACATACAAAATGACATATTTATATCACTTCATCAAATGATGAAATTCTTTTCTCTCCTTCTAATTTGCATACCTTATTCGGTAAGCCAAGCTAATAGTCACGTAGGCACGATAGTCACGATACAAATCACGATTATCATAAATGCTAACTAATACCTATATTGATAAGCCATCATAATTTATTTGTTTCACGCAATAAACAATTCAAAACTCAAAAGTCACTGATGATGATGATGATGATCAATTGAAAAAAAAACTTTTACTCGATCACTGCTTTATAAATTCTCTCTATCTACTTGAACTTGAGCTTTATGCAGATACGCATAGTGCATATAGGAAACTGCATGAAACATAAGTATAAAAAATCACGTCATGAATAATTAATGAGCTCATGTCTCATTTTCTTTTGTAGTGCGTCTTCCTCTCTACCCCTTTCCCATTTTATCCCTCCCGCATATTATGTATCGCATTATAATTTTTAAGAAATGCACCCACACCAAAAATGTAAGGCTGTTGAGTTGTTAAAGCTGAGATTTGAAGCTTATCCACATTCTTGGTTCCGCTGCTCGTTACCATGAACATGAAGTGTATCCGTTTCATTTCATTTTTTATAAATATATTATTCAACATATCTGAAAGTGAGAACTTGAGACAATTCTTTTTCGAAAAAAAAAAATGAAACGTGTATATCCATTTATTACAAAGAGAACATAGAAGAACGGCACATTGTTTTCTTCAAAGTTCTTCAATTGCATAGGTACACCCTGAGGAGAAGAGGTGATGGTACTTGTCTTGTGAGAGGGAAAGGATTAACATTTCATCTCTCTGTTTCCCAAGAGGAAACTGTTTTTTATTTATTTCAACACCAACATAGCAGCATAAATTTTATACGGAAATGTAACTTTTTCTTTAAAAAAATGTCGTATATGCAGTTACGTGATGATGACAGAGCAAGTTCAAATAGAAAAAAATAATAAAATGCGTAAACACGAGGGAGAAGCTGATAATAATGATGAGAATGCAACTGCACAGTAGTAGTATTTTAAAATTCGACACCATCATCCTCATCCATCATTATTGTTATTAGATTAGTACTAGAGAATATCATCACGACAAGAAAGAAAAATAGAAAATGTAAAAATATTAATTTCATTTTTTCTCTCCATGTAACATGCAGTGCGGTAGCATAACATGAATTGAATAATTGATATTAAAATATTTCGCCACACATCAAGACACCTATAGCTTTTATAACATGTCATCATCCTCCCCCCAAGAGAGTATACCTACCTGTCTGCAAATGGGTGGAAGCGATGACAATCATATTATTTATTATGAGAAAGGTAATAAGCACTTTGGTAAAAATAGTAAAATGTTATATCATCCTGCAAAATAATAACTGTAATGTAGACATATATTATTTCATACATTGTTGAAAAATTGTGCTTTTTAGCAGATTTTTTTTTGAAAATGACAAAAAAAACTTTATAGTGCGAATCAAGTGAAGTGTGATAACAATACTTCCTCTTTATTTTCTCGTACCTATTCATTTTCTTGCAAATTTTACTCGAAAGCTACTACTACCTTACGAATTGATATAATTGAAAAGGAAGACGTCAGTGGAAAATGCAGATCGTGAGTTTTTGACCAAACGTGTCGATATGACATGACATTTTTGAATGTGTAACATGTAATAATCCTGTCACCATTCCCATCAATTTTTTGTGGTGTCTAGACTCTCGAGTAAAAGAGGCATTGCATGTTTCATTTAAGTATTTTTACAAGATAAAAACAAAACAAGATTATTACATTTTTGAGGTAAAAATCTAAAATATTTTAAAAAGAGAGATCAACAAGTCGTGACTGAGTTGCCTACTAGATGCTGTTTCCTCCTGCTGACGCGCGGTTGCGGTCAAGAAAGTCAGATAACCGCGGTGCACAAACGTCATAAAAAAACAATAGAGCTGTTATCGATATTACATGATAATACAGCAGTGGTCAAAAGTGACAATATCTGAATAGATTTTCTTGACATAATATTGGCACAGATGCATTTTTGTGTGCTGCTGTTCTTGTTGAAATTTAATGTTATCACGTAATCGACACTTGAGGTGATAGAATGATAGAATGGTTTTGCTGAACAAAAAACTTTACAAACACAAGCGATGGTGATTAGATGACATTTGAATACGCATTTCTTTACCTTTTGTGGTCTCTTGCTTTGTTTTTGGTTAGACAGCAGTATTATCAAAACATAATATCAAATTGATATCATTATTATTTCATTGTTGTCATGTTACAACATTGCATGATGACCAGGAGAGGAAGAAGTTGTAGTAAAAAAATTGAAATATTTGAAATTGGTGTGGTAACACGATTCCTTCCTTTTTCTTAAATTTCCTTTCTTCTTGATGAGAGCTACGACATGTCTTTTGTGTGTGCTCTCTTTCTCATTACGATTACATTATCATAACTGATTAGCCAATAGCATGGCCAAAAACCATCAAAAGCTTGTAGCTAAAATGCTCCACTTTTTTATGTAATATACCTACTCATCATCGTCACTGACTGAGTCAATCAGATACTAATTTGTAATTTGTATACCCTCACTTACGACAACAACCTGAAGCATGAATGAAGAGGGGCGACCGAGTGAAATCTAAAAAGGAAATCTGTAGCGTGTGCTGTTAGGCAAAACTGAGGAGGAAGTGGCCATTGACCACGCATAACGATACATACCCATATATTTATAAACGTAAATACAGTATACATTTTTTTCTGAGGTAGGGTCCAAGAAGAAACTACAATAAAAATACTAGACGATTGAGACGACATGCTCGTTTATTGTTTATCCACAGTTTATGGTTCGTTAAACTTAACTATGTCTACGGCGGCTCAAAGTGGAGAGAAGCTCGACAAGGTTTTAGGCATGAGTGGTCAATTAAGTGCATCGCAAGAAAAACACGGAGTAACGAAAAATTACACCTCTGGGTTAACTGGGAACCTTCAATGAAGATGGCATAACGACAACACGACAATTTACTTTTTTGCTGTAGAATCATTATATAGCTATATGGCTCCCTGCTTCTGAACTAAATCGTTTTTCTCTTTGTTGTCAAGCGGAAATGCCAAGACAACAAAAATCTTTCAAAAGAAAGCATAATATCTGTTGATGTTCATCCTCTTAGTTTCTTTTTAATGGCTACACAGCTCAAAGTTAAAAATCAACACTTTTTTTGTGCATTTGTCAGCTTAATTTTTCTTTCCTTTGTGTTTGCCATTTTTGCCGAAAATTACAGGAAAACTCACAAACGAATATTTATTGAATTAAGCATTACTACCCTTATCACGGCAATATGGTAGCATGTGCCAGTAATAAATTGGAAAAGTGTGGTGTTGATTGATATTTCATATCTGATCATTACTATGACGATTCACTTAGGTAATAATGCACAATTGATGTTGCAAAGATGCCTTCATTGTTTGAAGTTTTATAATACTGCAAACATAACAGAATAAAGTGGTTTTGTGTAGACAGTAACGACATAACTTTCTAAAACAAAATGGTTTGTGTGTAAAAAGTCAAACAACAAAGTAGACAAGATGGATAAACAAAGTAGTTAGGATAAATGCACCTTTTCTTGGCAAGCTTTAAATAATGGTTTTGTATCACTCTTTTCTTCACATGAGCAAAAATTACATAAAACAATACAATGCTCTCAGAAGCACATGGAATAATATAAGGACATTAACCGGAAGCCACGCTGAAAAAAAAATGGCCAAGACAATTCCATACATCTGCCAAAACCCCCTATGCATCTTTTTCAAATCCTGTTGAAAGTTTTCAAAAAATTAAAAGCCTCAGCAAACACCTGTAGTAGTAATTGCAAAACATACATTTAATTACTATTATTGATTAGGTATATTAAATATATTATTGTATCCTCTCAGGTGAAAATAGGGAGAAGCCATTCATTTGATTTGATTGAGCTTCTCTCACTCATGCAGCCGTTTTTCCTATAAAATTGTTGACTTGATATACTCAACAGCACCCTCCCTCCGCCCCAACCTCAACAAGTATTCTTGATCCATCGTCACGTACATCACATTATAAAAAATATGATCATTGAACAATATGCACTCTCAACTCAACTTTTTTTTCTTTCTTCTTCTGCAAGACGACGAATAAGAATAAGACGATGCATGGTTCTTTAATGCCAGTATTTACCAGAAGATAATTAGTACCCGCAAGCTGTCATCAACTCTTTTTTCTCTGCTGTTTTTTTTCTGGCACATCGACTCCACTTAAACGCTCATGAAAAGCAAGAAAAAGGTGGATGATAACGACAACCAGACAACTACTTTAACAACATAGCTCAAAAAATTGCTTTTACAAACTTCAAATTTTTTTGAGTACTTTAAATAAAAAGCCATAAAGTGTGCGCGCAAATCTTTAATTATTTTGGGAATCCACTTCATCATTATTTATTATTATGCTGTCATAAATATTTATATTTATACTACCTTCTTATATGCGGACGGTGGCTTTGCTTTCATAGTTGTCAATAATGTTAAATAAATACACACGTTAGCAGCTTACATAAAACCTCTATAAAAACAACAATAAATTCTCTCATTTTATTTGCATACAATCATCAATCTGCAAAAAATAAATGCAATGCTAAAAATTACAAAGTTTAAGGGCGCATCCTCCCAAATCTTAATGACCGTGAACTTCACCTGGCTTTTTAGCTTTGAAAACAATACGCATATATATTTTTGCAGTGAGAGCGATTTGTAGAGTTTCATTTCATTTATACTTGAAATGAAACATTATGAAAAGGGAAACTTGAATGTGTATTCAATATTTTTATCGCCAATTGATAATGCATAATAGCAAATGATAATGCTATGCTCGATTGATTTTTTTCTTTGTTGTTTTAAACCAAAGAAAAAAGGAAGATAATTACAGAAGGACTGGCTTCATCATCTAATGATAATAATTTTGTAACCGTTTAACGGCCCATGATTACCCATAATAAGTGTCATTAAATCAGAAGAAGAAGAAGAAAATTAATTAAAAAATTGAGAGAGGACGAAGGGAAAAGTGATTTTTGCAATTCTCCGCCTATCCACATGTGTATTTCTGGTTTAGCGTTCATTCATTTTTTTTAAACCTTTTTTCTGTCTTGTTTCTATTTTTTATAGATTCTTTCACGAATGAAGTGCAAAGGAAACTGAGTTTTCAAAGGTCCTCTGAAAATCCCATTCCTCCTCCTCCCATCAAGCAAGAGAGAGAGAGAAAACAGGCTCCTGATGTCTGAGAAGGTAATTTTTCATAAATTTTTTCTAGCCAAAAAATCTTTAACACGTCCTATCACGAAATTTTGCACGACTTTAAGGAAGAAACGAAACCAGCAGTTTTCTTCTAATCGTAAGTCAACAGTTTAAGTCCTTAAAAGACTCTAAAAGCGCGAGAGACAATTTAGCGAGAATGCTCATCTTCACGCTTTATTGTCGTTACAGTAATCATAATCAAGAGCGCACCAACACTTTATGAAAAATGGTCATAAAACTTGAACGTGCTATGACTCTGCCATGGTAACACATAGAAATTTATTGCAGTTTTTTTTCTTCAGCAAAAATTCTAGTAGAGTAAAGCGCTAACGCACTTTTTGTCTCTCAAGTCGCTAGCCATAAGAGGCAATATAGAAAATTTTTGCGTTTTTTTGGTTAATTTCAAGTGACAGTTGATTCTCGACTCGATCAAGGTGATAAATGGGGGGAGAACTTTTGGGAAATAATAACTAGTTTAGTTGAATTTCGCTTTTTAGCAAAGCTGTTTTATGCATTTTAATAGGTGCATTGCATGTTGCCACCGCTTAAACTTGGTATGAAAATTGGTACGTACAAAGATGTGACACGCTTGATTGATCTTGAAAACAAAACTTGTTTTTTTTTATAAGTTTAGACCCATTGCATCTGGTTTATGTTTTAAAAACAGAATTTGAAATGAAAAGTCTGGCTGTTAAAAGTTGTTTGGTGGTATTTTGCTATTTTTATATGAAACTTTGGGAATATCCGTGCAATTTAGTGCAATAATGGACAAAGTCATGTCTGCTTCTTGAATAATTTTATTTAGGTAGTTTTAATGTTTCTGGCATTGATTCAACTTCGATAGAATTTCCCTTGAAAAATATTTTCAAGAAAGAAAATTGTCATCACATCAAAGTGAATAGAGAAGCAGCAAGAGGTGATTGCGCGGTGAAACAATTGCGATGAGAAGAATAATGATGATTGCACTGTCGTGATTGTTATTACTGTATTTGGTTAAAAAGTGATTGCTGATAGGAAGGGAATTACTGTATGGTTCTAGGTTAATCGTATGCAGTTAGCAATGCAATTTTTATGAAATTGAATGACTGAAAATGAAGACAAGAAAGACATCCTAATAGCGCTCTCTGTGCAAATACAATTTTCAAGCAAGATTAGAGACGACAGCGTCTATGAAAATTGATATGCAATAATAAATAGCAAATGAACACTCTGTCGTGGTGCACTGCTGGTACTATATTGCTTCTTGAATTTGACCGTCATCATCAAAAAAGTTAAATAAATTCAATGTCGTTTTCAACTGATTGAAAACTGGTAGTGCAACAGAGAGTGAGAGACCAAGAAAAAAAAATTGAAGAAGAGTGCCACTTATTAAACTGATGATTGTTAATCATAATGTGCATAGTTTGATGGAGAGGGGGAGAGAGAAAGAACCTGATTGAAAA
>JAQIXW010000791.1:0-24654 GCA_034700685.1 Willowsia buskii
TCTCTACGCAGATTTTGCTCATCTCGGGAAGAATGAGCCTCTTACCAGTTATCTTCTATTTACTGTCGTTGTTTCTAAGGGCCTTGGACAAACCGTCACTTACCGTTAGATGTTCATTTTCATCGGATATTTCCTCATGTACCTGATTTTTTAAATCTTTATAATTCTATATTGAAATATACATACCCAATATTGAATTCCAGCATTTTAAATTTATTATAGTATAAATAACAAAATATCATGACTCAAAGGATTATAGTATTTTAGCAATGTAATATAAAACTATTGGTACCTATAACTTAACAACTGAAAACAAATTTCAGAATATCCAATTTATGTAATCGGTACTAGACAGTAGCTTTAGCTTTTACACAATACCTATTAACCGTAGTGAGTGTTTCACGACAGGGCTATAGGTAGTATTGTAATAATAATTGTCCATCTTTATCAACAACGTCACGTTATGCATCACCACAACCGCATACATACCTGTGTGCTCTATCGTCAGCAAGGCAGTGGGTGTTCGTTTGTTTGTGACTACGTATAGGAACGCAATTTGAGACATTCTTTTCTTCTTGTACGTGCTAGTTCATCTGTACACTATATGTATGGATCCACACAAGGAAAAGTGATAAAGAGGTGCAAAACAAGAAGAGCATGGATTTTGTACGGTCTCCCAGTAATGGAATAGCAAACCATTAATTTTTTTGCTGTATCGGTAGCAGTTCATTGCCTCCCTTTGTCATCTCAAACGCCAAACACGAAGCAACCAAAGCTAAAAAAGCATAAACTTTCATATAGTCTATTGTGCAAACTAAGAAGTGAGTGCCTTGAAAGGAGTCTGTAAACTGTCAACTTGAAATAGGCAATATTCTTCGTTACTTAAATTGATGATGTGCCAATATTTTTCGCTTGCTTTTTCTTCTGTTTGAGCTTCTAAGTGGGTTGCAAACAACTCAAAAGTGAAAATTGACGTTAATAAGCTCACTTTATGCCACTTACTAACTACCGTGTGACATGATGATTTTGAAAAGGGATTTGTGTTTGTGTATGATTGTGGCTTGTGGCGTAGCAAAATTTACCAGTAGTCAGTCAACATATTATGTTGCTGGTTTGATTTGCCATATGCCATAAACAGTAGCATACCCATTTTAAATACATACGTAAGAAACGAAAAACAATTGCTTCGTCCTCTTAACATGTTTAAAATGTCAATGATAGATTTGATGTGGCTTTCCTAAATACTATTGACTTGGACTGGTCGAGCTCATAATAAAGACCGGCAAGAAGAGTGAGATCCTATCACCTCAGCAGTTTGTCATGTATTTGGTATTGTACAGGTTTCTTTACGGAAAGGTATATTATGTATTACTTTGATTTTTCGTACTTATCTTGCATTTGTATTTAATTTTGCAGCCTGCATTTTCCAATCGGTTACTTGTACATCTTACTACTTAGATTTAAACAGAAGTAATGTCGAGTAATTTATTGGCTTGCCTGGATACTTGCATCATTAGAAGAAATGACTAACGCTGCTCACGTTTTATTTATGTCACATATACACGCGCACCTTAGCAGTTTGCCAACGTTTTTTTTTAACAATAATACGTCTAATTTAGAATATTCTACAGCCTCTGTAAAAGGCAAAATCATCAGATAGCGAAATAAAAGTACTTTTTATCAGTACCAGGGATGCTTCCTGTATACCTCCACTTTACTGGCAAGCAGCAGCGGTAACAACGCTTAGAATCCTCAAGAGGATTGAGAAGGAGAGCACTTTTGCTGTTAAACTCGCTGAATCCTTAAAAACTCAAAATCTTAATGTGTTTCCCGTGCAAATATGAAAAAATCTATCTCTCTTCTGTAAACAGCAAAACGAGAACAGCGTAGCACTCCTTTTGGTACTTCACGTCATCAGTCCTTGGAAGTAGTGGCTTAATTTTAGTTCTGTGTAGCAATGTAGGAGTCCACACCATTTTAGATTTTTACGAACATTGTAGATTAAGGAACTTGTAGGACGTATGTATCTTATCACTATCAGAGGATGTTTTAAATCCTTCCTACCCACTTGTATGTTTTTCTCAAGAAGATAGAAGATTTTAGCCCTGAAATTAAAGTAATAAAACTTATCCAGTTACTCAACAGAGGCAAGCGGGCAAAGTCGTAAACTTACACACGAATTCCCTTTTTCTCAAAATCCTTCGAATTTCAGCTGAAAAAAAATGTTGAAGCTTTTAAAAATACGTCTGCAGAATAACTACTCAAATACTCTAGTTTGCTAGCCCTGTAAAAAGCTAATCTAATGTGAGCACAAATCAGAGAGAGCTAACACGAAGATGGGCTATGAGTTAAAGAGAGAAGATTAAATCAGGTTCCGCTTCTACTACCTCCGCATTCCATGATCGAAGTGGGGTGGAGTTGGCTTCCATGTACTCAATAATCTTATTTCTTCTTTTTAAAATGCCATGCTGCAAAGTGCTTAAATAAAATTGAAAATACTTTGTTTTTTATAAGCAAGTAAGGAATTTCTAAGGATTTTATTTCTCCTGTGCGTCATATGGAATAACGTACCACTATGTGCATTTGCTACGTTTTAGACCTGTGAATGTGAACTGGACATGTATTATATATTACCTATGCACTTATATTTAAAAGAACATTTACCCAAATTGTTATAACTTTTAACAAGTAGAATTTTAAATTGCGCGGTAAATACATTCCTGTTTTGAAAGTATTTAAAATTCTCGCGCATTTAATTATGGATGTAATCTGTTTAATCAAGTATGATGCACTTCAAGAAATAACTTTTAAAACTAGCAATGTGTCTAATTTTTAGTCGAAAGTGGTAATACTGCCTTGTCTCCTTTCCAAAAATTGTGGATCTAATGAAGAATTCATTTCAATTAAAAAATATAAGCTTGGGATACGAGAATTACCGCAATTAACTTTTTTTAAACAGCTTTCTTGCCTCCTTGGTCTCATCTTCTGAAAATTGATAGGATTCCAGATTTCTTCTACTTCATGAAACCCAAAGGAAGAAAACTTAGACCTATGTGAAACGTAAATTTATTTTTATGTTCTCAACTGTCTCATTGTCTGTCTGCTTAATGCAGTCATCGTTGACGTGGTTGGTGCAACAATGTCGTAAAGGATAACGTAATTTGGGCATACTACTGTAGTTGAAGCTATTTTTTCGTTTTAAGCTACAATGAAAATCATTATACGAAACATGAAGCTGTACCGATATTCTGAAATGTGCTAGATTCTTCATGCTTTCAAAAACGTACCCTTCGTCCATTCCTTGCTATCTGTTGAAACGAAAAAAGGGTCTTTCAAAAATACAATGAATGAAGAAACAAAAATTGTCAATGATTCTCATGGTAAAGTATATTATCCATACAAGTGACACTAACAGTTTGCTTCACAGCAGGTACCATTGTATGCCTTATAATCAGTGTACATCTTCTCTCATGTTTTGAATACTACTTTATGTGAGTCTTTATGTCTCAATGACACTTGCAACTTGACTTATTAACGTCCAAAAATTCCAAGTGAGTGAGAGTTACTTTTTATTGAAACTTCAACCACCTCCAGCCTTGGTTATATGAGTAATGCACACACTGTACAGGTTTCGTGATTTTCAACGAAGTGACGATCGATACTACCTCTTTGCCTATGAATTTTAAAGCTGTTCATTATTAGCTCTGAGCATTGATGAGAGTTGTTAATATCATGACAATAAACTGGACTATTTTGGAATAGTGGTTTACCTGTAACGTGTTAGTATCAAGTGGACATCATATACATATTATATACATACATAATGCCTACAACAACGTCCAAAATGGATATAATATAAAATGGTAATGAGCTAAACAGAATTATGGAGATTTGCATGCTGTCTTCCAAAACTAATTCAAGTACCAACGAAGCTCATCTTTAATTTTAAGGGAAATGAGTTTTAAGTAAAACAAAGACTACATTGCACTGCATTGCCTTGTATTACGCAGTGAAACACAAACAAATGTTGGGAAAAATAATTGTTTGTCCTTTTGAAATATTTCGCGAATTCGCAAGAAGAAACATCACTGGTTCAGAGATGGTTTGTTACAAGCAAAATGTAAAAGGTTTGTTTTTGCTGTTATTTATTTCGTTGTCTTTTCAGTTTTTACCATTTTATTAATGGACTCTCTTCAGCATTTACTGAAAATGAGTTTTTGTCCTGGAATAACATCTTTTTCAACTAAAACAACATTTACCGCACCATATATACTGGAGAGCAGAGAACTTGCTGGAAATACTTCGATAAGTTTCTATTACTATATTTATTCTTACCAGTAGAAAATGTCTTACGTAAAGGTATTTGAAATCAGTTTCGAAGCAAGGTACTTTTTGGGTAGTTCAGTGGATGATGGTTCTCCTGTGAAGAGAATGAATGGGAGGAGATGGAGAAGTGTTAAAGCAATATTTCTCCGTCATCATTTTTCCCGTCCTTAAGAAGGAAAAATATGTTTCGAATGAAACGAGGTGCAATATGTCTAAGGTAATAATTTAGCTTATGGTGTTTACACTTGCATTAAGGAGACCAGAAAGAAAGAAAATAAATATCTAATACTATGTATCCGTCTGTACAAAATACTTTTACAAACACACCGATACCACGAAAAGGCACGCACGATTTAGAGAATAAAAGCTAAATTTATCCGTAATTGTTAACTTTCGTTTGTGTCAAGAGAGCGGCTTCCCTTCACTTACCCTCAAGTTGGAAAATGGGGCGGTGTGTGTTACTATTAACCATTGAAGATGAATACTATGACGTAAGTCTCTATAGCTAAAGTATTCAGTAACATAATATAAAGTCATACATTCATGCATACTCTGGTATACCTAAATTGGCCCGTCCATTATTAGTTTTCTTAGGTAGGTGTAAGTGTAATGCTAATAGTTGAAAGGGCACCTGAATATAAGAAAACTCTTTTATTCACCGTTCAACATAAAATACATACATCGTGTTGTGAAGCTTACTTCTTTCCCATTTTAGTTAATGTATCGCTAAATAATACAAAATTCAATACTACCGAACTATGCATCTATAGTCAGAAGTCAGAAACTATTATATTTGATAAATAATAGAAAATGTTGAATTTTTGTCAGCCATTAAATGATACTTGAATCACAAAAAAATGATTCACAACTCTTGTTTCCCAATAGTAGATAAACTACGATTTATATTTTGAATAAAAGATATACTGTCCAGAGGTATGTATGTACTTTACAAACTAATATATTCGTAAACTTATAAAATACGTATATTTCTTTTGTTAATATTTCTATAATAACATAAAGTAGGTTCTCTTGTTCATACATGTATGAATGTTCCATGCACACCATATAAGTTGTGTATTTTATTTAGCGCTAACCAATGACAGTTTTAACACCATGCTAGATGAATGCCTATAATGAATCCTGGGAAAAGTTCGGAGATAACGTCAAAAAATAATTGAAAATGCATGCATAAAATGAAGCGTTTTACTACTCCGTATGCGTATGTATCGCTTTGTAAAGAATCCGTTGGATTGAGACTTTCATGGTGTTTAGCTTGGCTTGAAACTAACTCTGCGTTTGTAGCTCGTAAATTGCGGTGCGGTGGCCTTATTTTAGTTTCCTAAATTCCTTTTGAGACTTCCTCTTCCATGAGTAATTGAGATGCATTTTCGTGGTCTTGATGTGAACCTATATATAAATATATGTGCCTATATCTGTTATGAGTGAACATTTGACACAGTGAATTAGGCATATTATGTATATTATGTATGTATTGCATTTTCTTCCTTTGGTTGTCTTCTTGAAGAAGCATTGCTTCTTCGCTCATCTTCTTTTTCGGTTGTCTTCCCTCGTAGAGTAGATAATAAACGAGCATGATCAATCATCAGTTTTTTCCCTCTGCCTTTCATTTTATCCTCTCTGATTTTAAGCGGGTGGATAAACACATGTAAAGCAGTAAATTATGCATACTACCAGCTATATACGTAGTGTAGTAATGACAGTAGTTGCTTTGATGTTTGAAGATGAAGGGTGGTGCTGCTAAGGCATTTTGTAAATTGTAGAAGCATAAATAAGCAGAGAAGGACCCCTTCCTTCATAAAAAAAACGACGAAGATAAGTTTTATTTAAAATGTCAGCAGTTCTTTTTAGCTGTTAACAACCATGAAAAAAATATGACAAAGTTAAAAGTATATGGGAATCTAACCCAAATATTTTCTGAGATGTAACCGATGCATAAAAAAAGAGATTTACATTGTGAATTTATTCTTTAAAATGGTTGCGCAAAGACCATATACAGAAATATATAATGAATATTCCAAGTAATACAATCTTTTGTGATTGAAGATTACACAAAAAAATTAGTTAATCGATGGCTGACAATTTTGCGGTTTTTCAAGGGAAAAACAGACAAGTACTAAATTGAAATCGATTCACGTAGTCTGTGCTGTGATGGCATCCAACTATTTAATGTGAATGAATCCACATGAGCACAAGCATGTATTATGTCTGTCATAATTACATGCAAGAAATGTGCAAAAAATAAAATATGTGTAGAGAAAAAATTTATGTGGCTATACAGTGTAGTATAGTGAGTTATGTTATGACTATTAAGCAGCGGCGACATTGATTGCTATTATAGCTCAAAATACTAGACCGCCAACGTATAAGTAGTATATAAGGTGAGGCGACTGCTATTGCCACTGCCACCGTAGAAGATTAACAGGGCTCATTAAACATAATCATTCACCACGATGTGAATGTGAGAAGGTGCTTAGCTTTTGTTGTTTGAGGTTGATCAAATGAAGATATACATAGTTTGAAGAGCGATATATGGATAAATACAAAGAAACCAACTATGTGTGTATACATGAAAGAGAATGTGGCACACACATCGCACCAAATTAGGTTGATTTCTCGAACCGATAAAGAGGTTTTAACGATCCTCAGATAAGAAAAATGGAAGGATCATGTGCACTCTTCAATCCATTTGTGGTATTGGCATCATTTTGTAATAACTTGTGGTAAGCATACCCACCAAATAGCGCAAGGTATAGTGTGTAATGTTACTTTAATCAATGACTCAAATCTCTCTTTGTCCGTATATGCGGAGAGGATGTTTTCGACTTTACAATCAATGATCTGTTAACTAGCATGTTGGCTCTTTAAAGGGATCTCTTAAGAAAGAATAATCGTCGTTCCTTGGCTAATTAACGATGTGATGTATGTATTTGTAACACCGCACTGTGATGTGCAGATTGAAATGCAGCATGCAATTCACCAGCTTCTTTTTTAAAAGGTAGGGATGAGCAGATCAACCAAAACCTTTTATAACAAAATTGCACAAAAGTTTCCCTTTTAAGTACCGCTACACCAGTTTCGATTCCATCACACTCAAGCCAAATTTTCTACCCATGCTATGATGTTATGTGATTCAATTTATAAGATTAAATGATCTTTTTGGGGATCCAGGTCACATAATATTCTAGGACAATTATAAGTACATAAAAATCTTTCTTTTAGCTAGAAACAAAATATATATATATACTTTGAAAACTCCAAAACAGTCTATAACTTAATAAAAGGCCTAACATACGGCCAAAAAATACGAGCAACAATTTAATTTTACTCCCACTGTTGTAAGTATCTCAACACAAATAATTCTGCAGCTAGTATTTCGGGCTTTGCCAATGATGCATAAATATAGTTTTTTGACGAGCAATATTTTTAAAGTATCATATTGTATCACGTCATCAAATGTTCAAATAAATATGTTTCATTTTAATCAACTACTATTCATTCCGTCCACTGATTGTTCTTTTTACGAATATTATTGGGACTTTAGAGCGTTAGTATTTACAATCGCCTGGTTTCTGAAGATGAGATGTAGAACCAGTGAGAATCGGGTTCCTTTTGTCGTTGCTGAATCCCAAGAAAATGGAGAGAAGACATCCTTCATAGTGCGAATGTTAATACATACATACCTATGTGTATCTAATGTAAGCTGCACAAGGCTCTGTAATCTAAAATGCGGGCATGACATGTTTATCTGTAGTTTATGGGGTTGTAAGAAAGTCCATACAATTGTCATTCTATTCAATCTATATGTACACGCGATTTTAAAAACCATCTGCTTTCAATCTGACAACCTACAAATTACAGTAGTTGATACTTGCAATTTGCAAGGTTGATGAATTCGCCAAAATAATTTGATATACATAGTATTGGGATTCGTCACAAAGAAATACGCTACTTCTACTTTCAACTTCTTGGTGCAGATATCCGTAAACTTGACATTATAATAAAGTAGTTAGTTGGTGAAACTACAGAGATTGCTCATTGCTTATGCAAATTTTAGACAGTAGTGAGAATTGTAACACAAAGTGTCTATGCGAGTTATGTTTTTGTTATTGCTAGCCGTGTGGATCCAACGAAAATAATTTTTATATTCCCATTGTGCTGTCAATAATTACCACGACAAGAATGAAAAACAGAGTTGGGAATATGCCAGTCATAATAATCAAAACGAAGCGTACAGGCTAAGATAATTATTATGTTTTGCTAAAATTGGGTTCACATAAAGAAGGGTGAACACACTCCCACTGAAAAACATATATGCATACATAGTATGATGTGATGGCATAGAACAAATTCGAAGGAAGCAGTGCAATATTATTGGTAGATACCTTTGTTGTTGTTGTTGGTGGGCCAATAAGATAAATTTCCTATAATACATAACATTGCCCACGATCTTGATGGACATTCACTAAATAAGTTTTTCATAGTCCCATTTCTCGGTAAGTTTGCTGAGCTGATAAAAAAGTAATTTTACTATTGCCATTTTGGTTGGGATCCCATAAATATCCCTTCGAGAGCCCATTGAATGATGCGTGAAATGCCAATACCATTCAGCGTCACAACTGCCTATTCAGTGCTCGCTCACATTCAGTCCTCTTATCTCCTTAAATCTTCCCTAATAATTTGCTGTGCTCTAGTTCTTTAAAAAAGTGCTGGTTGCCAGTTTTCCTACTAGAACGGAGAAGTTAAAATGTATAGTTCGGATCGTTTACGTTCATAATCCTGAAAAGTTGTTTGATACAAGCTGTCAATGTCAAAAAAGCATACGGTTTAAGCGTATCATTGCACATTTTTACTTTCAGCCGAAATTCTGAAGATGAACATATTATATATTGAGATCTCTTCTTTTTACCACTGATTTTTTAGTAATTTTATTTGCACTCGTCTGATCACCGCTCTGATTTTAAAGGGTATGAATATGAATGTGCACATTACGGACAAAAAGCAACTAATGGAAATTTTGCACTATATAAAATATATATGAACCCTTAAAGACAAAACGTAAAACCATTTTTATATCGAAAACCTTACAAAGGAAAACTTTATCAATTTATTATGACTTGCACTGCACTACTTGCAATCTGATGTGACAATCTCAGCTATCATACATGTATTTTTCCGTTGGATTGGATCCATGTAAAACATGGCACTTTTTAGTTTTCTCAGTTAAATTTTTTATTCTAAATGGTAGCTTTCTTTGCTCTTGGGCTCACCAATTACCGTTGCAAAATATTAAGCTGTTCGCATAAGCGCTGTGAACTACCTAGAGTATGAATTGCCAATACAAAAGTATAGTCAAAATAAAAAATAACAAGAGCTTGTTCAGCAAAACATTACCTCAAGAATAAGATGTCCATTTGTCTAACACTGCTTCTTGTGGTTCTTTATACTAGTGAAGTGCAGATGGAAAGGGGAAAAGTGGGTTCGTTTTTTTCTCTCAAGTGGCTCATATGAATTGATTGAAGATGGTTATAGCAAACATAAGCTTAAACAACTCAAATAATTTTTTTGTGCAAATATGATGAATATGCCAGAAATGTAGGCCTGTATCGTACTTTATTCCATTTACCGCAAAATAAAAACGCTAGAAAAATATGCAATACGAGAGAAAATACTATATAGAGGACTTTATTTATCCCTTTGGACTGCGCAAAGGGTTGTGCAGTCAGCATTAACAAAGTAAAGGTTTAGCAAGCAGTGGTAGTATTAGATAAATGGTTTGTTTGGTATGTATATTGTATACAAAAAGGCAAAATCAAAAGCGACATTCTTGCCGACTGCCACTCAATTTGCACATTTCCCTTCGCATCACAACAACTATCAGGAAATCAAAGGGAAAATAGTATCACTGACAGTTTTCTTTCATTGCTTTTCCCTTCGATATAAAGATTACGATGACGGGTTGATGGCGGTGTAGAGATTGCTTCAAAAAGCAAAATGCAACTGTACATATGCTATAACATGTCTTCATGAAAACAAGGGCGTACGTAGCACTATAGCACAGTATGAAATGTATTTGCCTATATTTTTATACTGCATACACTCAACTTTTAATACGCTAATCTGAAATCTCTCTCCCGTCTCCATCAAAGCTCAAAGAAGTACATCGATCGACACAAAAAAACACGACTACCGACAAAACAGAAGTGTTCGTTTTTATTCTTCATACATGGAAAAATTGGCATTTTAAAAACATTTTATGTACAAGTGTTTATTGTTGACAGTTTGTTGTTTTTTGGGGACTTGATTTTTTCCCTTTCATCTTTTCACGCACACATGATAACAGAGAGAGGGTTATCTACATATGAACTTGTCATTCTTACAAAAAGACAGAAATCATCATAGGCAGCCTACACAAATATAACAAAGGAAACTCTTCAATACTGCCACTAAAATCAAGGGGACATATTCATTCGTGTATGCATCCCCATCACTTTATACTTTTTTGAATTGCAAACACACTCTACACGTCTCTCAGCAATAAGTAGCAACAACAAACACATTTTTTCTCTTTTCCCACTTGATCGAGATCTAGAAATGTCATTCAAAAGCCGGCTTGGTGACTTCCGAAGAAACGATGTATTGTGATGGCACACTAAGGAGTCCAATCATCCTCGTAATATTTGCATTGCATTGTTGTACGTTTATGTGAAAATCTTATGCAAAAGTATAAAAAGAAGAAAGAAGGAGTAGAAATAACTGTTAGGGTAAGGAACTGAATTCTTATCCTGAGCTTCACTCTCACAAGGGAAACGGCAGTTGTCTAGCTGTTTATCCTTCTTATAGTCTTACTGATTGTGCTGTTATCAATCTACTCGCTCAAACTACTACTACAAACTACAAAGAAACAGCCCGTATTTACATAGATATTTATTCTACCATCCCGTTGCTGTTTTTATTTTAAAGCAAAGCATGTATATATAAGCAGTATGCATATATGTTGCGTTATATAGCGTTTGCAAAAAAAATTGTAGTGGCAATTTACATCCTTTTTTTTATTTTGCACTACTGTGCTCAGTAGGACTCGGTACTTGGTCTTCGTCGGGGTCCTAAATTTGATGCTGCTGTATAATATTGATATCGCAGTAGTAACAACAGTTGAGGAGATGACGATCCTGCTTTATGCTCGCTATTGTGTTTGATAATAATGAATATATTATAGTGTAAAAATATCCCAGCTTTTTAAAATGGCACTGTCAATATCTTGTTTACGACCAGAACACAAAAGAGAGACAACAGTGACTTGCTTTCGTGTCATGTCAGTGTGACACAACGAAATTTCCAATGAAGACGAAGTGGAGTGATGCTGTGGATTTTGTGATTATTTTCTTGTCACACACCGAAACGATAGAAGAACATATATGGCAGACCATAAGTGAGTGTAGTATGTCACGCTAGGCTTAAAATGGAAGAATTCTTTCAATTGGCAACATGACATATATTGTGAGATGAGCAATAATTGCATTTTTGTAAATGTAAGCCTTTGAAATCTTTCGTTACTTGCATTGAATGCTTTTGTGATTTCTTGTTATAAGGTGACCTGTAGGTCCTTTAAAAGTTAGCAGTCCTTTATAACAGACTGTATACATTTGTCGTAACTTTATGCAATTAGCAAACAAAAAATGATAATTGTTTATCGGTATTTTATGGTAGGTCTAAATTATTGCCATTTAATATTAACCCATTTACGAGCCTGCTCATAGAAAATAATTATCTACCTTTTAATGCTAAGCAAGCATTATCTTATATACCATATCATATATTGTTGTAAATCATATTGGAATCCGACTGGGAAAAGGGTTAGAAGAAGTACATGAAAGCAGCCGTACATTGGCAATAAAAATGACCAAATATTTACGATAGTATTTCCCTTGATTCCGACCACTGTCCTTAATGAAGTAAGGTTTGCAATGACTATAATATATATATACTTCTCCGTACTTTGCGCGGCTTTGTTGAAAAGAGCAAGTTTCTAGAAGCATTATCAATTGGGCGATTGGAAAAAACCTCTTCAAAAAATGAGTGATTACGTACGGATCTTTTAATACAGGTCTATTAATAATGTTGAGGCGTTTCCTTTACGTGACGAATGTAATATCAACGTAGTTAGCAGGTACGTGCAGATTCATATTTCCTTCCGGGTAGGCAAACTCCAGGCCCTGACAATCTTGTCTCTGGAACGAAATGCCGACTGAATTTCTATGAGTACGTGAGTGGATAAGGGAAGCTTATATTGACACAGTATTGTTATTGCTACCCACTCCATTTGACTTTATCAATGCACGGTTACTTCTATTCTTTTCTATTATGAGAAATGAACAGCAAGTGGATTACATCAGGATCATCAGTCTTGCTCGCTAATAAAGATATATACGTTGCATCAAGCTATTTGAACTCATTTATTTTCAAAACCAAAATAATACAATATAATAATGCCTAGAGCTCACTAGGAGACTTACTGGAATACTAAAACCTGGAATACCGAAATGAGTGTAATGACCTTGATGACTTTGAGTGAAGACGATCATTTGTTTTCTAGTAGAAGTGTGTGCAAAGCTATCGTCTACGATTATTACTTTATCAAACAAGAGCTTTATACGCCACTTTCATTTCGGCCACAAACAAACACCATTCCTCAAAGAAAGCAAGAAAAACCTGGAAATCAAACGAGCTGAGACGTGAAACTGCGATTAATGAAATATATTTCATCGAAAAGAGATTAATTTTCTCAGAGTTCTTTGCTTCAGGTGCGATCACGTGAATACAACATCGTAGAAAATCTTTTTGTGGGCTTTTGTTAAAAGTGTCTGATTCTGGTTCCATTGTTTACAGCTAGAAAGCTCATATAGGTACTTGTATGTTTAATGGTTGCATAAATATTAGTTTACTTCTTGGAAAAGGCGTGTTTGGGTGATCAGGATGGAATTTCGATCTTGATTTGACCACCTGAAAAAGAAGCTTTTATGCACTACCTTAAGCTTTGAATGCTGAAATAACGTTCCTTCTGCTGGTAGTGTGTGGTTTTTGGAATGGACTAAAGGTTTTTGAGTGTCATATTAACCAAGATAACATATGATTATTGGATGCAGGTACCTGAAGTTTAATGGATGTTTATTGAATATTAATGTGTGTAATCGGAGAATGCCATCACAAATACATGGAGTATTTTGGTATTGTACAATCTTACGTGTGTGTGTACTGAAGTAATTTTTATTAGCATATTTTACAACAACATGAATTGTAAATAGACAAACCATATTTAAAGCACAAACAGAAAAGATATTTTAGATATGCACCCATAGTCAACTGCCACTTGCTCTTCAACAGAAGCATACCAGAAATTGCACGACTGCGCATTAATTTTTTACATCATTGTTGACTGTGTTTCTCTTCTGAGAAAAGTGGTTTGTATAGCACGATGATAAGTATTCACCTGAAGTCAATCTGGTAATGAGATCGTATCTTTCACCGCACTGGTCTCAGTCTTGCTCAACTCAAAAAGTACTTTAAAACACCTTTAGATAAACCAAACGACAGGTTGAATAGAAAAAAAGACTAACAATATGGTATACATTTTTATTGCGAATGGATTTAACCAGTAGTGTTGCATTCGTAATACGTATATACTCATATGATGAGTGAGGAAAATTATTGAGAAACATTACACACAGAGTCAAGTCAAGATTCATGATGACGAGGCTGGTATTATTTATTTTGAGATTTTTTGTGCGTGTGAGTTTGCTGTAATCTCTCCTTTTAATCTTGCCTCTGTTACTTATTTGCTATTCAAGATGTTTGAAGTTGAATAGCTGTAGATGCCCAATGGTTAGAATGTTAGTTTTACTAATGGAGAATGTTAAAGAGTAGGATGAATGATTAGCAAAAAATAGGCTTGTGACAAACATGGTCAAATTTGCTTAAGGTATTCAGCTTTGTAACAGATAAAAACATTTTCTGTAAAACCAAAGCCAATTACGGTATAAAGGCTACTAAGTTCATTCAAAATTGGCTTTATATTATTGCCATATTCGTTTGATATGTTCAGTAAAACAGACATTATGACTTTAGAGTGACAATAAAAACAAAATTATGAACAAAAAAGTGTTCGATTAAACCTCATTGATGAGGTCTGGTCATTGAGGTTTTTTCTGGTAAAAGTTTTCTATGCTTCCTTGATGAATAAAAACTAAGTTTTTATTTATTTTATTTCTGTAGCATTTAAAAAGGATAATCTTTTACATGATGTCATATTGTTATTTTGCTCCTGTAAAAATTAGAGAGCTCATTCAACAGATTGAAGTTATACCATATACAAGCAATTAGGCTATCTGAGCGCTTTACCTAACAATTATAATTTTTTGCCAATGCATAATATTCTCCTCTGTTCACATGTCATGTTCAGTCAGATACCATTCTATATCAAAGTGCCAAGTGTATATGTATCATATGGACACTAAATAATAAATTGTTCGAGTACATAATTTAAGCTTGAAGGTTCTTGAATTGCATATCTTTTGCATCTTTTGAAAGCATTTTTTCTGCATCAAACAATCAATCAAAAATTTCATAGTATTGTTGTTAGCTACTCACTTTGCTCGAGTATTTAGCACCGTTCCAGTCCAGTCATAATTTCCAAGCCAGCAGCGTCTTCACATGCTGTCTGAAAAGCACTTGTAGCAGTAAATGGCAAACTGGCTGAATTAGTCGTACGTAGCTGAAACTTTCCATCAAACATAAACATGTACAATGTATGATGGTTCCACTCATTGCAGTATAAGTAGACATATTTTTCAATTTATGGAGCTCAAACTACTTTGGTCTTATGTTTTAGAATGTTTTTTTCTTTGCAATTTTTAAAATTTTTACCTTCCAAAATTTCCCATTGTATATACATATTTACATGCAGTAATAATAACATAACTAATATTTTATTCATATGCCACGAATGATGATTATTATGTGATATTGTAGCTGCAAAAATCAGACCCCATATTTGAATTTCACCTTGATATTTGTTGGAAACCCCGGCTAATTTTTCAGCATGTATTATGTCAGGCTGGCTAGATGTGATGGACTTTTATTGGGGGTTATAATGTGTTTTGTGATGATGGGAAAAATGTCTGCATAGGTATGTATAGCATATATTCAGGTGTCAGGCGAATAAAACTATAAAAATGAAATATTTTGGTTAGAGTTGTTTTTCTACTCGTTTTCAATACTTTGAGAAACTTCAGTAGATTTAAAAGACTGTAGGAATGGCTGGTAATATGGTATAATATTGCACATTATATAACATTCAACCCACCAAGATTCTAAATGATGGAGGAGAGCGTAAGTAGCGTAGCATCAGATCATCAAGTACTTCTTTTAGGATTGTTAAGTTAATATTTTTTTCTTGTAAGTTGACCTGCGATGGTAAATTACTTCAAGCTTGGTATTAAATCCAATCATCAATCCAGTAAAAAATAGTACCAGACTTTTGCATTCAAGGAAAAATATGATCCTACATTACATTTGAATTTTTGCATGAGATTCTGTTTGTTACTGTGATTTTTCGGCTCGTTGACGTATTTACGTTGATCAAAAACAATAAAGTAATGTAATCTGTTATTATGTTGATGTTGCTACCTGTGTGTATGATTTCATTTCATAAAAAATCTTTTGTCGTTAGAACCCTATCAATTCAAGCGAATCGGTAACATCTATTTTATGGTTACATATAATGTATGGTATTCAACCAGTAAATACATATATGTAAATTCAAAGCCTGTTGTTTTCCAAACCTGAAATTAAAGCACCCATTTTGCATGCTGTTGTAAAAAGAGTGAGTATCCCCCACTAACGCTGCAACTGCAACCAAAGTGAAGTTGGAAGTTAACTGCATATAGCATAGGTAGTTTAAAGCATTTTTTGTAACCTGAACCTGACACACGTCAAAAATCAAACATCAGTTTTACTGTATATCTAAAAATTATTTTTGTATGGCAGTCGATTGTCATTTTATTTAGAATTATATTTGTAATGTTATCGTTATTTTGTACACAAAGTGCTTATACTCATAAATGTGTGTGCATGCAAATAGACAGCTTAGGATCCCAATTACGCTGAAAACCCCGACATTAGGTTTCAAATGATAGAATTATATGTAAAAATACTGTCAGCTATGTAATATTTAATATTTGCATATAAGAGCTTTCTCTAATTGTTAGTGTCATCATTATCATGATAATAACATGTCAGCAAAAGCTTAGGGTCAATAGGATTTAAAACAATGTGCAATTAACGACTACTCAAAGATTTAAAATTTAAATTTAAGTATGCAGCTAACTAATTTAACCACGAACATTTTGTGAGTGCTATTCCATTTCCGAAAAAGGCAGCAAGACTTTATCAAGTAAACTAACGTTCGTGTTGTAATTCATCTAACATAAGTACATAATATTTGCGCAGTCGACAACAGTGTATATGATAATTAGCTTTTATAATAAACATTCCCTTAGTCATTTCATTATTTTTCAAATTAGCACTTCTAAGTTTGAAGAAACCACTCCGCTCAAAGGCAGTCTTGCCAGTGTAGTATATAGTAATTACTACACGTAGTACTGCGTAACGCTTCATGAACAAGTAAAAGTATACAAGAAAATAAAAGAAGCCGCATAAAAATCTGCAAAATCGAACACGTTGTATCACCAAACCTCTAGAAACTCCTTTCATTATTTGTGCTTGCTCTTTTGACTGATTAAAGTTGTCTTGTGAGAGTCTTAAATGTTGATGAACTGCTGTATTAAAAGTCGCAAACAAGCATTGTGGGAAATTACTGCCATATTTTTAATGATGATGACCATGAAATTCTTATGACACTCGACTTGAGAGAAAATGTTTTCGTCAAGACAGTCATGACCGACCACAGTAATAAAAGTGTTCTGTTCAATGTATTAACGATGATGAGAGAATTCAGTAGGTTTTAGCTTTTAACGCTTTTTGTATGAGCTATACTGTCCATTAATACTATCATTATATGTGTTTCTATACAAGCATGAGTTCTTGAGAGAAATCCTGGTTTTTTACTTCTGTACTACCAAACTAACCATACTGGAGCCTGGAGGCATAATAATTTCATTTGCAAAAAACGCTCCAATGTCAAAGAAGTCAACTCTTTTTGGCGAGACTTTCCTCATACATTCTTAAATAGCAGATAGAATAGCAGCTAGCAGCAGGCATGTTCGGTGGCAGTGCCCTGGTGGTAGTTTCTGTACAATTTACCATTTTACAACTGAAGGTGGTGTAATTATGTGCACGTACTGACTGACGTATTTCTAAGTATTTGCGAAGAATAAGGTATGACATGCATCAGTATTCTTTTTAATGCGATTATTTTGTCTTTTTTTTCTTTGGATTTAATGGGCATTAACCATGCTTCTCAACTTTCTCTCTTGCCAATGTATCATGATGCAGTATTTTATAGAATTTAAGATACATGAACAAATAGATGATACATGCCTGAATACATGGATTTTACTTCCCACATCATCGTTCCGGTCATCACCATTACCATTAGCCATACATATTATCATTATTTCCTAGTACTGCATAATATCTGACAGTACCTTTTACAATTAGAGTGATGTATGTCTGTTTGTGTGCTCTGTAGATCAACGGCTTTTAGCTCATTTCGGCAGTTACGTTGTGTAGCTATTCTGATCTTCAAGTCCCTGCCTTTATCCATTTTCTTATAACCATTTCAAGTCACAAATCAATGGTGATACTTTGACAATGCATATCTACATCCAGAAACTTCTCTGGAAATTCTCCAAAATACAAAATCAGGTACTTTCTTACAGTTTTACAACCATCACTAGAAACAAAATCAGTGCTTTTTAGTTTCTTATTGAATATTATTTATTACAACAAAGGTATGTAGATATAACGCAGGGGTATGTAGGATTTGAATGATTCACAAACCAAAACATGTAATGATCCATTCACGATTCCTCTTCAGTCTCGCTCCTAAGAGTCAATTTAAGAAAAACATATTTTGCCATGCCACACCACACAGTGACACAAAAGTGTATCTATCCATATGTAGACTCAACGTGCATAATTATGTTATTGAATCAATGGTCTAGTGAAGAAGCTTCGTTTTCATTGTGAATATTATTACAACTTACAACTGCCTATTATCCCTCTGGTTTACTTCAAAAATTTTTGAGTTCATGCTTCCTTTCGTCTTGATTTGCCTTTTACGTATCCCGCATGTTCCCAAACAAAAACTAACGTTTGACCTTTGGCAAAGATTATGCGTATCATCGTGACCATGATTATGATGATCGTAAGCAGAGTAAAAATGGTTATTATGACATTAGCGGAGCCATTATTCTACCCCATTAGTACTTATTTAAAGGCGATTAGTGGTGGTGGGCTAAGCTTCTAGTCTCATACATGATTTCTTCATAGTTTGAATTCACACTTGCTTTTACGAAATGTGAGCAGGCAATGAAATCGAACCTGGAGAGGGGTTGAATAATTGTTTAATACACACAGACAATCCGTGTACATTGAAAGTATTTTCTTTATCCTCTCTTTTCATTCAATATTTCTCATACTCTTGTTCGTCATGTGTTGGTTCTACTTACATACAACCTAGCGTTATTTTGCATATAGCACAAGAATCTACTTTCCTGCATGCGCAACGCTTGCTTTTAAAATGCATAATTCATCCTTTCGCTTCGTTAATAATCAGCCCTGCAAGAAGTACTTCTTTCTTTTCACAGCCACTCCTTCAATTTCTTCATTATTCTATACACCACTAATTTTTTAGACTGCGACTAGAAGAATCATAATCATTCCTACAACAGCACTCATCATCAACATTCTGGCAGTCGTGAGTTCGCTACTTGCTGTAATGTGGATGAGTGGGCACATTTTCTTTGAATGTCCACGCATAACTAAAAAGCACATCTGTATGAATATTACCTTTTTCGTTAAATATAGTAGTATGAGAAATGAGAATACAATTTTTGTTCTATAAAACATGCAGACTTTTTTTGTGTCGATGCCAGTGATGTCTTATTGTGTTGCAAAGATTGACTGGTTATGGTGTATGGTATAAAGTTTTATGCACTTGTATGTATATTTTATTTCATATTTGCATGCATATGTAGGTACATTACTTTTTTCACGTTTATGACGATGCTTTCAAAAAAAGTATGTGTGTGGTTTGAAATGAATGCGCCATAAATCGAGGCTTGGCTAATGTGCACTATCGTTTTTAAATTGTTGAAACGTGATTGTACCGTCATAGTAGTCATCATCATTATTCGTCGTCTGTGTAGTTGTCGTGAGATGTGCATATTCAGTTGTTGTTCTCTTGGGCTTTTGACTTGGCTTACTTGGTTTGGTCGGTTGATTAGGTACTCGTTCTATCGCATCGTAGCTTTAGTCGTTCCGTGATTTTTTTTACCTTCCAATTCATTGTGGTTGGTTTAGCATATAACTGTATGAATTGAAGGAGTACAGCTCTCTCGAAAAAAGTATATATATATGCTTGCTAAATTAGAGAGTATGGGAACGGAAAGAACGCTCTTTTTGATGATGACGATGATGTTGGTAGAAATGAAATATTACTTTTTCTTCCCGTGTAACTCAATATTTGACTATCATTTTGAACCATTTCATGACAATGATGATTTATAAAATAGCGTACAAAACTATATATACCTAGGAATAATAGGAAGACGAAAGAATCATGAATAGCATATTTTTGTTGAATGAAAGAAAAAACAGCATGAAGGGCACGTCGTTATGTTGTCAGTTCTTTTCACTTTCATCATCATCATCATCATAAAGTTTTAACTTGTACTCTTCTTTTTTAGCTGGACTATAGTATCGTGCAGTGTAGTTTTATTTTTATTATTTATTTGTTCATTCATTCATCTAATTTTTATTGTCTGCACTATTTTGGTGATACAATACAAATAAAAACACCGGAACGAATGGAACTACAAAGAAATCTGTGCACGCAAATCCGATGATAAATGGGATTGTTGCTGGGCGTACGTACTGCTCGTATGAGTTTGTTCTGCTGAAAAGAAGAAATGAAAAGCGAACAAACGTCAGAGAGCTGCATGAAAGAATATATAGTTGTATACTACTGTTCATAAATAGGTTTCATTTTATGGAATTTCAAAAGTTGGATGAAGCAAAATTCGTGTTTTTTCAGACGGATACACAGGGCTTCATATTGCACAATCAAACATTTACACCATGTTGCTTTATGATTTGTTATTTTGTGCTAGGGTTTGATTTTGTTTTGGAAAATAATTATATTTATGAGAGAAACTGAAACCTATCATTTGAAATCTGAAATTATGAGTCCCTGGGCTAGGTATAATCCTGATTCGTTTTGTTTTACATAAATTTTGGCATCTATTCGTTTCGGGGGGAAGGCAGCCTACCACGCAAAAAAGCATGTGCAACATGTCAAACAGGAGGATAAGTCATTCATCGCGTTCAATTAACGTCGTTATCACCATCAAATAACCTTCATCGACTATGAAGACCCCACATGTAGAAATTCAGTCAGTCCATTTCTTTTACTACTTCTGTTATTCGTGGTCTGAAATGAACTTAACTAAAAAAAAGGTTGGACGCAAAAATAATTATATTTAATTCAACGTGATAATAATCGAATACGTTCTGATGTATTCATAGTATTTAAATGTCTGTTTCAATTACTTCCTGTTATACAAGTTCTGTAAACATTGAAATACAAAATATGTTTTGGCTAGTGCCCACATTTCCCCTTCAATTTTTTAAACCATGAAGTCATTTTCGGATGTTCTCATACATGGTTCGACCCACTACTTCTTACATGTGTCATGAAATTAGCATGCAAATCAAATTTGCACTTTTTGCAATAACACGGTCTATGTGACACGGAGTGAACGTCTGCATTTCCCAGCTAGTACAGCAGTGGAGCGCTAGTCATTAGTAAGTTTGTTGTTTATTTTGGTACACAGTTTATTAGAAAAGGAGCCAAAGATGAGTCATTTTCTGTGACATGTCTACTGTGTACGTCAGACAGATCTGGTTTTACCTTACCCTATTGAAATTTTAACTGTCGCAGCAAGCAGTAAATTGGCTCCGTGTACCTTGCACTGCAACTAAAATGATATGCCCATAAGGATTAAGGATATATATTATATCCAATTAGACAAGGTTAGATTCAAGGAGAATTTAGATACTATTGGGTTAAATTGCTTATTCCTGTACTTTCACCTGTATTTTGTTTTTCTGCCATAAATAAGCATTATTGCTATTGTACATAATATGGGCTTGTGAATTGGACAGAACATTTTGCGTCTTTAAAACACTTATTCGCATGCTCTCCGAGTTAGTCACTGCAAACTTGTTACAAGTTGATAGTTAACTTCCATATTCTTGAGATACGCGACGTATTATATCATGACGTCACTTTTAGAGAAAATACAAGGCTGATTCGCGATTGCAAATTTGCAGTGTTTTGCAAAATCAAGGCAAAAGTGTTTCAAAGAAATTCGGCAAGCTGAAATAGTGAGTGGTCATATTGGCCATAGCATGTTATGCATTGTTTAATCGCGCCAACAATGTAATAGGGGAACATAATGCAGTTTGTCTAAAAAGGTCACCGAACCCACACACATCACACTTTACTTACATAAAGAGGAGCTACAAGTTGGTATGTAAGTACATTGCATTTCCCCAGCGTCGCCACCAGACTCCATACAGATCACAGCACATCAGACATAGCGCATGATGCAGTTGTACGGCTTGTCTGTGCAGAATTGGGCATGTAACATCAAGACTGATTTAAGAGCGATTGCTATTACTGATCTTATATGCTTAGGCTTTTAAGTACGTTTGGCTGATTTGTTTGTCTTCAGCATAGTAGCCTTACATGCTATATATTTGTAAACTGTGTAGCAAGCTAATAACTGATAACAATGAAATTGTGATATCTTCTTGTCTCAAAATCACAATTTGGACACCTTCAATTTTGAAGGAAAAGAATGTATGATATTTGAGTATGTTTTCTTCAGTTTGGGTCGTTGTATTGGCATTAAAAATGTCAGTCTGACGAAAATCTATGGGAGCAAGAAAGTGACACTCAATATTATATCTTTGCTACTGACGATGAGTGAGTACTGAGTATGAACATATCGTAAAAAACAAAAAGCTATCATTTTGAATCAATAACTCTAACAATGAGACATGAGTCTTGGTTTTATGAGTGTTCTTTTAAAAGTTCCTTGATTTTATAGCAAAATTTTGTGTCTTGCTCTTCTCAAAAATTGCTCGTATAAGCTCAGATACATTCACTTGTATTTTTTATTTTCGTAGTAAATATGAATAACATTATGTTATGTAATATTAATGTGCAATGTAATATGCTATCAAGTAAATAAGCCCAAGAGGTTAGAAAACGAAGCATTATCATTATGAACAATCATGAATATATTAGCGGAAGATTTCTGGTCTGAACCTAGTAAATCAAAGGGAAGTGCATACTACACCCATTCACCAACAGCACATCAAATCATGTGTGTTATCATTTATTAGACTGAAGTGCGTACATAATTATCGTTATTACGCATTCATCTGGTAAAAAACCTTCTAAGTAAGCCTTTTTTACGAGCTGATTCAATTTCAATTCTACCTTCAAAAACTGAAAAGTTGCGAAGCGGCAGCGTGTTGGTGGTGGTGACGTTCTGTTTTGATTTGAACGAAGGAAAGATGAAGTTGAGTGCTATGTAAGGACTATATTATACCTTCCCGAAATTTTTTTTAGCTGATAGCTCTTATGCTTGATTATGATAGTCTGGTGTTCATCCTATAATAATGGTTTGTTTAGGGATTGTATATAACGTCTTAAAAAGTGGATGAACAGGTTTCACTTTGAAATGTGTATCAATCGGAGTTGCCTTGTGTGGTGAGCTTTTCGTATGCTACTTTTTTAAAATTTTAGCATTAGTTTGGGTCTTTTCTTTGTCAATGCGTCAATCTGCTTTGAATGAAGGATGGAATATCACACTGTTTCGAGCTTTATTCGGTTTCCAAGCCTATAACATAGATGAACATAAAGGGGTATCGCAGCTTGCAAAAAAAATTTAACGCAAAATAACAGCAGAAACATAAAAGAAACGGCGCATATAACTAAAACTCGAATTAGTATTCAAAACAAGTGATTCAGGCCTTGGGGCTATAGTTTCGGTATAAAACGAGACGAAAGGATGTTTGCCAGTACCACCGTAGCACTTGATCTGGATTAAAGATGTGTTCGGATTGCAACTTCCTTTATACAGCATTTCATATGATTGTCGTCCTCTTTCTGAATGAAATGTTCATCATGCATGACACGCCAAATATGAAATAAATAATATCGGTTTTTTCATTGTAGGAACTGTGAAAAATTCCGTTGGTCCATCTAACCGACTCACATGTTTGCGTCGAAAGATGTACTATGTTTTTCTACAGAGATATTATGATGATGATTATAATGATAAATCAACAGAATAATTTCACTAGTGAACTGAGATGATGATCAGGTTGCCCAGTGTGAAGAAACGGTGAAATCCTGTGTAGGTATTCATGTTGAAATATTTGATTATGTACGCCTTAGTTGCAGCTTAATTTAATGCCCACCAGAAGGCCCATCCTCGCAGATTTTTTATAAAACAATTGCATATCCTCAGGCTAATTACTGTATTCATAATTTTATACATTTTTCTTTTATAACGCTCCCCAACAAAAAATCCAAGACACTCACAATGGATGGAACTATATTAGAGTTGAGTCAGGAAATCCTTGTAAGCTTTTGCTGAACACCACTAACGGTAGATCATTAATTATTAGGAATTACAGCAAGACTCTTGATTTGCTAATGAGTGTCGTTTGTTATTTAAATCAACGTCAACACACCAATCAATTCATCATTAAAATTGCACTTTGTATTTAAGGTCTATATCGCCTTTTGAGCTACAATTTAGTTTGATTTTTTATTGAAAGCACGCAATAATTAATGAAAACGCTAAGTGACTAGAAGATTATAGAAGGATTAGGTTTTCATAAAGAAACTATATACATACCTATGAGTCATTACTCATTAGAGGTAAATATGCAAATAAATGACTGCCCTATGGAAAACACAGGTACGCAGTCGATCATCGCGTGATTGATTTGATTGAAGAGTTTGATATTTTGAAGGTCAAAGATGAT
>JAQIXW010000792.1:0-24648 GCA_034700685.1 Willowsia buskii
CACTAACACATTGGATGAAACTCCAGACAATAATGAAAGTGACTCATGCTAGCTAGCTATAGCTGTGACATCCGAGGAAAGTACAAGTTTTTTAATCCTATTCAAATTGACCAAAACAAAGCATTATGTGTGGAGCTCGTTAATATGAACGTTTCTTGCAAATGATTTTGCTACAGGCCTTTCGCCTTTTTCATGCATTCGAGCTCGAAAGAAAAGATAAAAGACTTGACTTGTTTTTGTCAGCATATTTTGCTAATCTTTATACCTTTTTATGGTAAAACTGATAAGCTAAACTTTTTAATAGTTTCTCTAGAAAACGCATTTTATTGCATATTCATTCGATAAGCAGTTCAATCTGTGTGTAGAAGAGAAATACATTTTTATGAACTTTCAGACTAAAACTAAAGGTGCCATCTGAAGCACATGGCTGAAAAATTCGTAGCTTTAGCCCTAGCCATAATCATTTTATTGAAACGAGATTGACAAATAATATGAGACTAATATCAATGGACGGACGGACAGACATGCTATAAAGCAGAAGTAAGCATTCAGCTACACAAATTGCAATTCTCTTCATTAATTTTTGTTGTTGGAAGTATTAAAAGAGATGAAACTTCTCTCCGACCTTAACGAGCTTGATGGGACAGTAAAAGTTCAGTTATTAACTCATCATGACGATTAAAAAAAGCATTTTAATGCTGGCTGATTGACTGATAGGTACCACCAAAGCCAGGGTATAAAGTGTACATGCTGGCTGGTGAGGATGATAACAGTATTTTATGGTGACGTTGATTGTCTGTTTCCTAAAAATGGTCGTACATTAAAGATGATAAATAACAGCCTTCAGAGCCCATTGTTCGTGCAAGAATGATAGATTATCCCTCCTTCTTTGCATCCTCCCTCGCACGACTATTATTAATAAAACTGACCCAATTAAAAAGAGATTTAAAAATAAACGCTCAGTAGATCTAAATTATTCATCTTCGTCAAGCATCAATATAATATCAAGTAATGTGTATAGCTGGAGAAGGGAGAAGAGCGACGCATTGATAGAAAGGATAAAAAACAAAAGCAATGATTTTCCGTAACGATAATGGGAAAATGATAATAATAGATCAATCAAGATAATAGACATGATGCACATGTTTAGATCCGGTTTTAAGTGGGTAATCATAAACGATGATGGTAAGCTGAGTGGGGACAAAGAAGAACCTTCTCTCAAAACTATTTCTTCTTTTAGCTCAATTCGGTCACAATATTAAGAGCAACACATCGTTTACTGAGCAAGCCTAGGAATCGACAGAAACGACGTCACACACAACGGCAGCATCAAATAATGATGCTCATGTTTACTCAACGTGCGTGCCCATATCTTTATGGGTATAGTAGTCATCATAAGAAGAATAGTAGATTATCTGTGGATTCGGCTGTAGTAACATGGTTCCTCGTTATTAAAAGGTACACCTAATGTTATTATTATTATTATTCCATTGGTGGAGTAAGTTAACTTAGGTTGAAATAACACCCGCATCCCAAGTATGCGCAGTCCTTTGCAAACAAATCAAATGAACCAACTTCATTAGTGCGGAGACCCTTCCTTTGTGCAGTCATTAATGAGCTCCCCATTCAACTCAGATGAAATTAATCTACGAAAGAATGGCATTATTTTATCAACCAACCAGCTTAATACTTTATTGAGCTTCATGACGTTGTTCCCCATCTCTTGTGGAGGAAATTACGACTCCCACAACAAACAGGCCAAGTAAGCATTTGACCGTTTTTTTCAGTAGCCGCTCTCGTCAGAACGTTTGTTTGTCCTCATCCCCGATTTACATGGAATTTTTGGCTAATGGTGCTGTTAAAAGCTATAGAGAGCAGGAAATTTTACTCAGAAACGTATATATCGATATTTTGTGTGGGTACAAACCAGTCCCCAACACAATCTGCGTCTAATAGTTGGGTAAAAAAGTCTTGTAAAATTTTATGTAACTGGAATCCATTGTACTGCCATCATAGTGTGTTTGTGTATTTTGCAAAAGTAACTTTCAAGTAACATGACAAGAACATTCACTTTACATGACATTTAGGCTGTAAACCATATCCGGAATTTTCTAAACGTGAAACTGCAAGCTCATAGAATCCTACTACAGGAGGCCATGTTCTAGTAGCAAGAGCTGATTAAAATTTTTACGTATATAGTAGAAAACTGTTACTCAATGTGAAAGATATATATATGTTGCTTGGAACTTTGTTTCTCCTCAAGTCCCAATGCCGCGTCGTCAGTACTGAATGCATCTGTAGAAAAACGCCTTTTGAGCGACGAAACACCAAAGAGGCGTGAACCTTTCCTCCGGCATCTCATGTCTCAAGCTCTACTAATATCCAGCGTAAGCACAGAGAGAAGATGCCGACTAAATAATTGAAGAGAAAATCATGATAATGGTAATTGCCTTGTAGATACTAATTACAGTTTTGAAATTAATGCTGATATCTCTGTCTAATATCTTTTGGGCGAAAGATAGCATCAACGTCAGAGTAAAAACTGGTAAAAATCAATCCTCCTTCACAGCCTTCTCTGTGTATTGTTTTGTACATGGTGTACATAATTATATTTTACCTTCGTCATCATATTTCTTCCGTTCCGTCTAAATTTTTACAAAATTTTGCTGATAAGAGCTCAATTACTCATTTGTTGAATGTATTTGAAGGTCGTTTTGGCAAATTAAATTGACGCTTTGAATCCATCTTCAAAGCCTTATACTTATGTAAGCAAAATTACAAGCATAAATTTTCACTAAATGGTGAATTAATGAATGAGTAGGTAGTGTTCAAACTGCGTTCATTACTAAAATCCCTGCCGAAAACAATAATGGTCTCATTAGGAGAGTTATACAATCAACGTAACAACAAAACGGATTCAAACACGCATGCTGCGACGTCGGGGTATTCGGTTACTGCATTGTTCAAATTCTGAAACGATTTTCAAATGTTTCATTATTTTTATCATGAGATGAAGGTCTCATCACAGTCTAAAGACTGCATCTTAATTTCTGTATTAATTTTTTTGTTCCTTGCAAGTTGCTTGTATGAAACATTTTCCTTAATGAAGATGATGAGAAATCTTGCTCTCAGAATAGTCAGAATGCTCTGCCACACGTACAATATACATTCCACCACCATCCACAATGGAGTAAACAACAACAAAACTGATGAATTTTATATTCACATCGCGAGGAATGAGCCTATTTTCCACATGAAGGCTTAAAACAGAGCTCACAGGGAGCTAATTAGAAGAACGCTATAGGCAGGGGGGATGATGATAACGAAACTGCAGCAGCAGCGGTGGTAGCAGCACAGCCAAACGAGAAGAGGAGCCTCACCCAAAAAATTAACGGTGGCAAAAAAGACTTTGGTAACATCATATCATCATCTCCTCATATTATTATATAAGTTTGTTATACATTAGATAATAGTTTGTCGTAGATCCAAACACTACACATTCTAGAGACCTTTCAGCAAATCACCAAGAGTGTACACAGAGAGATGAGATGCACACAATTACTTCACTAGGCTCTTCCTCTGAATAAACAAAAGGAAACAAAGCAGGCAGAGGTTTCATTATTGCCTTAAACTAGACTAATACACGCTAGGACAAATAGTGTAACGTGGTGTTTACTGACAATATGTATGTGAGCTTGTCCATCGTTATCTTTTTGTACTGACTGTTACAAGGATGCAGTAGTAGTAGTGGCTGGCAGAAGCGACAGAGTGATACGAGTAAATGAAGACAAGGAAAGAAAGAAAAACATAATAAAATAAGTATTGTTCATGATGATGATGAAGTTGATGATGGTGGTAATGGCTATAATGATGCTGATCTTCAACGAACCGACTTTCTGTATGTCTACAACAACCACTCCGTACTGCAGCGCTGGTGGAGTGCCACCGTCACAAAAGAGGAACCACAACATAAAACAAACCAAACAAACACACCTCTTCATTTGCCCATTTATTAATACATTTTCTTTCGCTCGTACTAATTTTCAAATGTATACGCAGTACACACTAATAACAAGTCAGAGTTGTATTGTCCTCCCTCCCTCACTCTCTAGAGAATCTCCCGTACCACACTCATTCTGATTAGCTAATTGGAAATTTGATTCACTTTAATTTACAATTAGCGATAGGTGAAATTAGTTGTTACGGACAGGAGGAGCGGGAATGAATGAAACGTCAAAGGGAGCTCTACTAACTAAATAAAAAAACTATACATAAATACGCATACACAGACACATACACCTACTCTTCTTCATCAGCTTCATAGTTAATGACTAATATGCTAACTAACAATGGACATTATTCATCGGCCTCCAGCAACGCTTGATCATTATCATCACAACTGCTGAGCAAGTGTTAAAAGATATAATACAGTGTAAGCCACACAGCAGTGTTGTGCCATCATCATATACATACCAGTAGATTGAACACGAGTCAAGATGAAAAAGCAACTTTGAAAAAAATACTCTGCTCAGAGTAGTGTATATGGGCAAAGTTTAGATAAACGCACATACACTTTACTTGATAGAAAAAACAAGACTCATCATCAGCGTCATCATGTCATCATGATCATCATCACTGAGAATTCAATGCTTTCCCCCATTTTAATTTTCTTGATTAAAGCAGGCCGACCCTGCTCCTGTAAGAAACTATAATATATGAGTATATATCCTCCATCTAGATGGTCATATTAGACGTGTTTCATCATCAATATCATAATGAAAAGCAAAATGTAATATATGAAATGTGTACTTAAGTGTGCATGCCTATTTGTACTACTAACTAGGTTTCATCATCCTGTACTAGTGGTAGTAGTAGTAGTAACTTTTGCCTCTCTTCTGCAAATTGTAGTTTGTGATATTGTAACTTCAACTGATGATGATCGCGTTGATGATGATGATGCGAGTGGTAAAAGCTTGTGTGCAACTTTTAATGAGAGGCTGAATAGACGTTGATGCATAAAAGTTTCCGTGCAAATTTTCACCATGTTATTCATTACCAGTCTCGTAAAGGAAGAGACAAATTTATCATTCATCGTGGGCCTTTCTGGCGTAGCTACAGCTTAGCACAGAGCTTTTACAATATTGTTTTTGATGATAGAATGAGAAAGGCGACATGTAAGTGAATGGAATTGGAGCAGTCTTGTCGGCAGTGGTAAACGCGACAGCGTTGAAGAGGCATGCCACCTTAATCATTCTGATGACAGAGGCGCTAGCTGGGTGGATCTTGTTGGGGTGTATACAATACACAGTATATAGTTTTGACGACGATGATGATGCATCTGATGATGAAAAAGGATGAGGACGCAGAGGAAAGTAAAAGGAAAACAGCAGCCAACAACGTCGGTAGTGAAAGCAATCATATCATAATAATAGCTCCGGCAACAAAAACATCGCCACCGCGAAAAAGAGTCCAAAACATAAAAGGGAAAACTAATGGAATTTACTTATTTTGGCGTAATCTACCAGAAAACCAATCCGTTAGATGGAATTTAGATTAATACATACATAACATCAGGCTATATACATATACTATGGTATCCTGGATCTGTGTGGTTTTATAGCAGTTTTTCATCGTTAAAATGTATGAATGTGAGCGGCTAAAGGACAACCCACACACTCACACGAAAGGCGCATTCATCTGGCTAAGTACATAATCATTTATGTACATATGTAATATCATAAAGTAATGGCAGAAGGGAGATGATGATGATGATGATGAGAATGACTGCCATCTCTGTCTTTCTCTTCCTTTTCCGTTGTCGTTTGGTGGAGGAAAAAAAGGGAAAGTCTGAAAAGAGTGCAGATTTTCCTCTTGCCTTTCTCTCCCTGTGTCTATCTATCTCCGATTTTTTTTTCAAAAAAACTAAAGATGGTCAAAATATACCCTTGCAGCTGGCATCTGCTCCACAAACAGTGATGTCATTTTGAAGGACTTTTTATAATAAAACTAAGAGTCAATCCAGAGGCATGGCTTCTTGTGTAAAAAACAAGCCCATTAATGTAATTAGAGTTTATAATGGGCCACAAGATATTATAGAAGACCTAATGTAAGTGGGCTTGGCATGGATACTCCGCATCAGAGCAGAACCTTTTTCTGGTGTGCTGCTGTCTAGAGAAATCAGTGTGCATGCTTTCCCATCTTGATTCTCCCGTGATGGGAATGGCATCACTTTTTCCCTACTTTCATCATCATAGGAGGCTGTTCTTTCCTATCATCAGTCTTCCCTTGCGACTCTTGTCTTCTTCTTGTACAGCTTGGTAATTTTCGGTCAAACTTAATCAGAGCATCTCCAAAAAAAATGAAATTAAATGAAAAAGCTGTACAGAGCTGTATCTTAGCCATTACGTTTCAAAATTGTAAGCAAGAAGGAAAGTTGGAAACAACACACTTCCTCGAGCACATTATTTGTTTGAACCTATACGTGCTCTACGGTATAAACCTATTACCATCATCATTGCTATTTACCAACGTAAATTACATGAAAAAGGTAAGTAGTGAAAGTACAAGTAAGTAGGTACAGACTACAGACACAAGAGAACTGAGAGTCACTCATGGATGGAGTCATGAAATACTACTACAAACACTGCTTCATAAATGTGTACATAACTTATTACCAACACAAGTATACATACATGAAAATAATAAAATGTTTACTGTGTGTAGGCACAGTTTCCTTTCTCTTTATACCAAAGGATATCCCATACACTTAACTTGTATCTGCCGTGCCGACGGGTGAGTGAACATGTTCTGAGATATGCTATAAGTTACACAGGCACTTTTACCCGAGCCAACTAAGTAGTTTCTCTAATCTAACATTTAATGTTCGTAATGCATGTGTCCAGGCCGGTAAATGTATTATAAATGTATTACTGCTAGTCTAAGTTGACTTGTGACTTTGTGTTCCCAACTACTCATTCTTCTAATGTAATTTAATAAAAGTGAAGGTTTCTCTCTTCTCTGGCATATAATAGTTGAAGTACCACTAGTGCAGATTGCTGGTTTCCCCGCATCTCTCCTACTTCTGCACTCTTGTTTCTCGTGAAGCTGGCTCTCACAGTCAGTCTGAACCAATCTAAAGTATTGTGCTTAGCACCTAGCAAAAAAAAGTCATGCCAGTCAACAGACGACTGCCAATGTACGACTGCCACCAGCAGGCCATTTTGTCTACTTAAGAACTCACGACTTTCAAATAGAATGTATTAAAGTTGTGTGAAAACGTACTAAAGCTTTTTTGACTAGTTGGCTAGTTCATGGTACGTACAATCATAATACGCAATAATACTTCCAAGTAGAAGAAAAAAACATGCTGCAGATCCTATTGAGACTATTACTATTACATGAAGTTTCCTACTCGATCACTTACTCATTTATAGAGAACTCGACCAAAGCATCGCAAATCTAACTAAGTTTGGAGTTGTAAAGGTTCAGCTGAACATGGAGAGCATCATGCTTGAATGGTAATTCCAACAATCAGTAATAATAATATTCTGCAGTTTTGTAGATTCCTGGAGAAAAGTAACAGTAGCAGTTGCAGCTGGCTTTCCCCTTACACGGCAAGAGTTTCTCGAGAGAAAGGTAAAAGTTGGTTTATCTCAAAGTGAGCAGAAGGTCTTTCGTATGGGATCCCGTTGTAGTTATATAACGCAAGCACAAGTTCCCGTGTATACAAGGCAGCTCAAGTTACAGCAAAGTCAATCTCTTGAATTGCCTTTCATAATTTAAGAGCAATCACAAAATTTATGGCCATATCAAACAGAATCATCCTCCACTCACTCCTTCCTTTACCGTGATGGAACTCATTCCTTCCTTCTTCCTCTCATATTATTATTATATCATTGCAGTCGCAGAGACCCACACCCCATTACATATACTATCCACTATCCATCACATCCGAATAATATGTATCAGTTTCCGCCGCTTGCGAAGATTGAACCATACATCAAATAAAGTCAATAGTTTTCAATCGAGTATATGGAGTGATGGTAAGTGTACTTGCACTACTACTACCTACCTGTAGTAGTCCTTTGTGGGCCAGGCACGTCTCTAAAGAGGAATGGAGGAATGGTGGAGTAATAGAGTAATAATTACAGTAATGCCTTAAGGGTACTTTCTCAAGGACTCATTCATTCATCTCTAAACTATTTTCCTGTCTAAAGTTTGGACTTGCCTCTCTCCCATTAAATTCAAAGACAAGAAAAGAGAAATCAATCCATGCATATTTCATTTACTCTTATTATTTTATGCTGCCATAATATCCTTTCAGTAAACAAACAAAACGCTTTTTCCCCTTTAAATATGGGAAACTGTGTGGGCCAGAATTAAATTTATACAGAGCTACTACATCCGACATATGTTTATGTTATTAATGATAGATCCTCCACGTCATTATTAATACCAATAAGAGTGAGTCACTTTTCAAAGCTTTGGAGAGGATTCTATAAACCCATTACCAACTGTCTCATCTCATAACCATAAGTGGAATTACCGGCAATAAATTATTCCTTAAATTTGAATTCGAGAGAGTGGCGTGCATTAGCAAAATTATTGAATCAATTTTGCAGAGGACAAGACCATATCCGCTTTTATTCTTTCCCGGAATTTATGGGATCATCATTGTCGGTTCAGGCAAAAGTTATGAGAGACGTCTCAAAATCTCCAATGAAGTTACAGGCAAGGAAAACAGACTGCCATGTATATGATTTGAGTTTTATGTCTGTATAATAATAATATTGCGTATGACAAACGCACAAGAAGAAGAGGAAAGGATTGGACTTGACTACAGAGGCACTAGAGAAGTAGACTCACGTACAGTAAACGACTATATTAATGCCGGCGGGAGCAATATAAATAAAAATGAAAGGCAATTTCACAAACACAAGTTGACAATTGCATATGTAAAATGTATAGGCATCTATTACTTATACATATAGAGACAACACTCACATCATAATAATAATATGTTTGTACTATCCAAACAACTTCCAACAAGAAATGATTTCTTGCTGATGATGACTACGGTAATGCTGGGAAAAGCTGTTGCTGTCACGGCTGCTCCAGTAGTACTGCGACAGCACCATTCCAACCCTACGACTTAAGACAATCTGTTTATGCAATCCAGATTACAAGCTAGAGAGCTGGAGTCTTTTTTTTTCACCGACTCATACTCAAATTCATATTATATAGGTACGCAGATATACGAGTACCATTTTGCTTGCTCTTCACTCCCGCGCCTGCTGCTGCCTTGTTTGCCAAAAAAGGGTTGTAAATTTTGTGTGTGCATGCTTATTGCAGTAATAAGACACACCTGATACAGTGCAATAACTTTGAAAATTATATACTGATATAATATACTAGAGAATATATAGGTTGCTTGAAGCTGAACAATCTTATGTTTTCATTATTGCGCCTATTAATCCGTCACTGCATCACAATGCACTTGACTTAATACTCCCAGAAATTTTCAAAGATGACAAGAAACCATAATCATAAGAATAACAGTAATACCAAATCAAAACTTCATTTTCACTTTTCTACGTGGGAAAGTGTTACCGAAAGAGATCTGAAATATGAAAGATGAAAACGAAAAAGAGAACATATTTTTTTCTTCTTTTTTATATCAAAATACAAAAGACATACCGCCAGCATAAAAGTGACTCCTTTTCAGCACGTTGGATGCCTATAGCACTAGCACTACTACACTGTCAATGTCAATGTACACGTGCATCTGAGAAAACCCTTCCAAAATGTGTATTTTATAACAAAATCTATAATGTACACGTTACGTGCTCAAACAACACGACAAGTCTCCAGATGTCCACAATATTTCTTGGAGACTGGCTTTAATTAACTCTTCCATTCGCTACCATTACTCACAGGCTGCTGGAACAGAGGTGAATGTAAATAAAAGAGGGCTACTTGTAGTGTGTATTTGTATTTGTGTAACAGTCACACAAGTTATAATTTTCTTTTTACTGTTTCCTACAACAATTCGTTTTTGTATGCCCAACATAAAACTTTTGTCGCAAGAACTGCACCCACTTCTTTTCCTCTCTCTCAACTGCAATTCAACAGCTACACACTTTAACACACAATATCCTACCCTTCTTCTTTGTACCCCTTTTCTTCTTCATATAGCTGCAATATTAACAGTCAAAAATATACATGCTATTATTATTGTTATTGAAATACTGGAAGAAAATAGCACTGTTCCTGCTGACTCTAGTACTTTGGGCAGCTCTACTGCATACAACAACCCATAACTGTTCACTCTTATTTGAAGGAAATGTAATTAGAATTTAATTAAGAACAGGAGTGTACAAATGGAACTCATAATTGTTCTGCTTTTTCCTTTAATTTATACTGTACCAGCCGCCTTGAATGGTGCAAAGTTTCACAATAAACATGGATGAAAAAATAATGAATGTACTTCCTGCACCCAAAAAACACACTGCAGAATAACTGAATTAAATGTGGATGAAGGAATGTAAGGATTAAATGGAAGAGTTATAATAACGAGCTGATATACACACAAACACAGGGTGTTTTCTTTGCAACATATTTTACTACTTAAGGTTCTCCACACAAGCACACACACGTTGCATTCACCATATAAACTGTCAACAGTTAGCTTTTCTATATGTATTGCAGCCTGAGAGCTACCTCATTTTCCGAAACAGACACACTCGAGTAGGACTAGATCCTGAAACTATCACTGGATTTTGGTGAGTTTCTCATGTAAATTGCTTCATTGCACCCTTAACAATTTTTTTCAACTGTTTTACATATTAATTAGCTAAAGTTTGTTTGTTTTCTTAATTACATGAAAGAGCAGAGACGAAGCTGATGCACATGCACTGATGAACAATGACGTTTTGCTGATGAGAAGTTTTAAGATGTGCGACGGAGGAATTTAGGTTTTTTTCTTGATTGTTCAATTAATTGCAGTAATAATGCAAAATCCAAAAAATCTTCAATTGGCACAGAGTCTCTGTTTTCTTACAAATGAACTATTGTTCATTAAAGAGATACATCTACAGGACTGCTAACGTGGTAAAATATTTATTTTATGGAATCCTGCCTTGAGCTGTCAATGCGAATGAAATGCACAGAAGATGTGTGTGAGTGTTAAACCGGTGGTGGTAAAATGGTGAAGTCCGTTTGTTGTGGCTGCAGCTACAAAGAACGATCATCCCTCTTCAAAAGTTGCGTTTCAACTAATGCGTGCACGTCTTGTGTACATGTATGTATATACAGAAAAGAAGGGGGTTCGTTTTGGTTGTTCTCCCATCAACCCAGTCAGCATTGAAAGGACTTGTTCGTGAATACGACGGCTTTAGTTTAGAGCACAAAAAGACCGATTCATACTCTTCTTAAATTAAAGCATAACCTAAACTCAGACAGAAACTAAAACTCTGCTACATCTTTTTGTATACAATGCAATCCTGCAATATATACTGTATGTTATGGAATTATGTGCATAAATGTATAAATATATATATGTACCTATGTAGGTACGTAACCAACGTGTACTTTTGTGTCTATATATTTTTGTAATCATTGTGGATGCATTAGGGGAGACACTGAACTAACTGAAGCAGGCAAGCTTGACCGAAATTCCGGGCGGTAACCATATGTATCGTCCGATAGCATCATCATCGTGATGTTGATGAGCTCCATCCAATTTAATCAAGATAACCAAAGCCAATCAAATCATGCCTACCTGGATCAAACTTAATTAAAGTCATCTAGGATGCCAACAACTGAATATTTCTATCATGCTGCAGAATATATGTACTTCCTCAAGTCATTAGCACTATAACCATGCACAAAATATATGTAACCTACCATGAGGATGGAAATAACACCGAATGCATATTTAGCTTTTAATCATAATAACTGCATGATATAAATGAGGATCTAGACAAGATGTATTGAGACACAATGCCTAACTATAGTTAATCAACCTATATTAAATATATGATCATATAAAACAGTAAATTAAGATACAATTTCATAGGTTTACAATTATGGCGCTTGCTATGTATTTTCTAAATATATTAATGCAAGCTAAGTCAGGATTTAACATAAGCCGATACGTCTAATATGCATGAGTATTATTATCTCTACGCTTCTTACTCAAAGCTATGTAATATGCTGATAAATTGGAAAAAGCTGACCCTGAGGTACACCACGGTGTAACCACTACCACCTTAATTAACCTGTAATGAGTTGACATAATTAAAGCCTTTTGGCTCTATACTCGCTTTGCCCAGTTCATCTTTCTCTCCTTGTTGGCTATCGCAAATTGTGATCAATATGTCCTTACGGATAGCTACAATAAATATCGTTTCTAATTACATGAATACGTACCTGCATGGATGTGAAATGAAATGACTTTAGACCAAATTTTAATCCAAACTCTTTTCCGTTTGTAGGATAAAAGTAGCACGTTAGGTAACTTGTGAAATGGTGAAATCAGATAAGTGATTGCCATCTACCTGTAAACTAAAACCACAACTTTTTGCCAAACTACGTTTCGCTAAAAGTACATTTAAATATGTTCCCAGTTTGAAAACATTTAAATAATAATTCGCCTTTCCCTATACACTGTACTATATCATGCATAAGCCCAGGAAAAAGACGCTTAATGGATTCCATACTTCATCAGCGCTTCTTCCATGGGTTTCTTTCGTTTTCGTGCACGTGGTCTTTAATATTTATATCACTGAGGATAAAATTTATGCTTCCTTTATTATATACCAGCATAAATAATTGCACGTCTATGCCTTGATCAAGTTAAATGTGAAAAGAGAGAGCGACGACAAGGAAAACAACACAACAGTGCAAAGATGAAGCGTCATAATGTAATTCGCAATCGCTAAAAACTCTTTGTGAAAATTAAGGCTTAATTAAAGCTCTCAAAAATTTATAAACTCGGCTGATTAAACGGTTCATTATTTAATAGAGTTGGTGCTTGATTAAAAAAGAGGATTAGAATGGAATAATTTCATCAACCAAGCAGCAGTGAAGATAGCATGCCGTGTAGAAGTCGTCAACAAAGTGCTGAGAAAATGAAGCTATGCCGACTTACTCTCGCTCTCTCTCTCTCTTGGAATGTGCAAATGCAATACCTCTTTAGCATTTATTCCTCTACGTAATTTAGACTTGTAGCTTGTGCCAAGAAGAAGAGAAGATGTGAGGTGAGGATATTAACAGAAGAGGAACTACTTTTCCGCGAGTTACTGTTACATTGGCAGCCCAGCCGCTGTATGTGCATAATATTCGAATTTCTATAAGCCACAAAACAACAACACGCTTTATATCTATAAATGCCTGCCACCCACCTTCTGTATTGCATGCAATGTATGAATGTGATGAGAACAAGCAAGTTTTGCATTGGTAGTAAACTTGCTTGCCCTCTCCGCGTCCTGAAGAATGATGTTATGAGTTAGAGCATAGAGTCAAGTCAATTGTCCGCGACAGCACACATAGAACTTACTCTTTTATAATTGAATCTTGAAAGAAAAACTGTCTTGCAGTTTCTATCGCACAGGTACGAGTCTACAGGAAACTGGAATGGAAGGAAAAATGGTAAAACTACTGACTACTAACTGCTTACTCCAACTCAGCAACCAGCTACCACCATCACTGCACTGCATCATATTATGCCTCACATTACTCAACTAACCAAACATACAGACAGCTTTACCATACCAGCCAGAGAACCGAAACTAGCATCAGCCGGCTCAACAAGGCTTCAAGACCCGTAATTAAAACTGATTAAAATTTAATGATTTATTCGACCAAGTTGAGCACAGATGTTTATGACAGTAGTAGTGAGTAACCCTTTAAGATGAATGAGGAAGGTCCTTCCTCTCTCTTCCAAAGGTGTTCACTTTACTAGCATTCTAGCGTACTGTGTTCTTGCTTTTTACATATAAGTGGGCGCAAATATAATTAAAGAACGAAAAGTCTACTCTCAGGAACAATACTTTCAATTAAAATCTGGATTTTTGATAATATTAATAATTTAAAGATAGACGAGAGAGACCAATTTTCTACCGCTGTATTCTAACAGATGAGGTATTAATTATTTTCATTCAATTTTATGATTTAATATTCTACAAGTTCATGAAAATAAGATATCGTGTAGTGCACTGTGTATGCTTTCATGCATATTATGTACTTGTTCATTTTTGCTTACGTTCTCGTGTAAGGAAAACACAAAGGAGTTTCTGGTACTGCACGACTTATTGCAACAACAAGAAAATATTACAATACAACTTGTTTACAAGAAAGAACATAAAAAAAGCATTTACAATTTTAGGCTTAGCCTGAAAATTTTTTTTAAATAAAAAGTTGCTCTCCAAAGCTCATTTTCGTAAAGATGTAGTGTATATCGCACCGTCGGAGAGCAAGAAAGGAAGGAGAGCTATTGCTATGTAATTAGAGACGATTACAGCTTTCATTATTAAAACGGAATTTTCTAGGCGCTGCCTCTACGATTCAAACTAAATTATATTATACCTTCTGATTTTGCTTCAAGCTATTTCTGGAATTGTGACTTTGATGTATGGACAGCCAGGCATGAATCTATAATAGTAATTGAGAACATAGGAAGAGCACCAAAACGTAATGTTGTGGTTTGCACAACGACATATTATACATATCTCTACTGTGGGTGATGACTGATGGAAGGACTTGTTTTTGGAGGGTCGGAGAAAGAACCAAAAGTTTGCCGAACATAATATTATGGTGCTGGTTTGTGTTCACATCACTGAAACCAGTAATTATAATGATTTACAGTGAAATTGTAATTATCCAAACGGATCTAAATAATTTATGAGAATTGATTTGCCAAACAGATAACTATTCTGGGCGAGTTTTTAACAAAGTAAGAGAAAACGTATGCTTCTAAAAGAGATTGTAGTTGAATTGAATTCCGTCCACGCTCGCTCTGCGAATATTTATACGCACAACCAAATCAATTGAGGAGGACGGAAAGGGCAAATTCTGAGGAAACGAGCGAATCCTCCCTCATATTAAATATTTACAGCATATATATACTTTATTGATATCTTGGCGTATATATAACGGTTAAAATATGACAGCTCCGCTGACAGAAACTATCAATTTAATTTATGCATGGACAAAGCAATAATTAATGTTCGTTAATATTCAGTAATAATTATGGTATTTTATTACGTGATACTACTAAATTGTTGTTCAGTTCCAATCCTATAAATTTACGTTCCAAACATACCATTTTCCAGCGGTTACGTTATGATGCTAAATACGATAAAATCGTATACATATCTTGCCATTTGCCACGGTCTATTGTTTAAAGTATTCCTTCAGTTTTAAATTAATGAGTAGATACATAGGATAGGCTGATCATCAAAAATTGTACTCACCTGTAAAATAGACAAAAAATAGAATTTTGTTAGAAAGGAAGACAAAACATTTAAATATAATAACTTGTGTATATAATACTAAGCCAAATGCCGAATGTCTTCTCTACGGAATGTTTATGGTAGAATGATTTTAATGCAAACAGAAACATGAACCCATATTACATGAATATATACGAGTTTGAGAAACGATGAAATAAAGAGTCGTGATGAAACGTTGAAAATATATTATGCGACAAAGAAATATCGTTGCAAAACATGATTATGTACGAGGGAATTTCTTTGCATTCTACAGATGAGACAGGAAGACGGCAGTAAAACTGGTTAACTATCCGTAACTGTAAATAATATACTTTTAATAGCTTTCCTTTTCGCATTGTTACAGTATCACGTACGGCGCATATAGCCTTTAGCTTTCGCTACCCTTCTTTTTGGCAAAGAGAGGATTCATTCACTAACCGCCACCGAAGAAGAAGATGAAATGTTTGTTTATGCGTTTTTCAGCTACTAAACATTCAAAATTACAATTTAGGTTGTGGACAATAAGAAACAAATTCTATAAACACTGGATACCGACCATAAGGTTGTTTGGTGTGTTTGGATACCATACCACTGACGAGCAAAACTGCCCATTTAGTTACAGCAATTCTTACACAAAGCTATTTCATTTTGTATTGAAGTTATTATGTTGATAACGTGATTTTCCAGTCATCTATGTCAGTTCTACGGAAGCGTCAAATCAGATTAGATGAGATGATGAGAGAACGGCAATAAACGTTTCTTCATTGGAGTTTAATATAATATTGGCCAACATCTTCGAAAAGGATTATTTTTGGTGAACTCCTTTCAGTGATGCATTCCTTTATAATAAGCAAATTGCTCGCAAGACGCGAGAAGAAAAGAGTGTAAGTAAGCCATACAGAGCTTTATGTATTTTGCTCACAACAAAAACACAGTTTTGTGTACTTTGTGTTTACTAAGAAAATATTAACAACAAACCTGGAAAATACATGGAGCTTTTTCTGCTTACTTACATGTAACCCCTTAGCTTATAGTTAGATGTGATGTGAGTAAATTGTGTAGACGAAGCAAGAAAAAGAGGAATCATTTACGTATGTAACAGGAGTGCACATAATATTTATTTGTATAAATGTGTATAATGGAAATGGATCGTATTTTTCAGATGAGTGATCAAAGATGAAAAAGAGTTGTAATATGTTTCTTATATTATTACGAAGAAATGTACTAGAGTTGTATGCTATAACATTTACTGTTATACTACATAGACAGATACCCAACAACACAACAATGCAAGCAAAAGAGACTTTTTGTTGGCAAAATAAGAAGAGTACGAAGAAAGGGAAAACTTGTGATTCAAAAAAAATAGTCGACAAGCTTGGGCAAACTTATGAATTCAGAGAGATGTATTCAGCTACTGCCGTTACTTACTACTGAACTACTTGCCTTTTTTTCTCCTTTTATAGTATGTTGCGTATTATTGCGAAAGGAAGAAGACATGTCATGCAATAATTCGATATACAACATGCATTGCATTGGTTCGCTCTTATTGCCGTCTTGCATCTTCTCCGACAAACTGATACACACACACTCTGGCATAGGCGTACAACCAGTAAAAGAGTATTTATCCTCAAGAAATATTACTATTTACAATTTACAATTCTCATAAATTCTAGCTATAAAGATTCCGTGATCCCTCCTTGGGAGTTTTATGGGAGCCCGCGTGTGCTCCGAGTCCTCACAGTGATGCAATAAAATCCCTATATTATATTATCAAAATTGTATTTATTAAAATTTAATAAGTTCTTCTTCTCCTTTGTGAGCAGGCATCAGAAAATCGGAAAAGTACAACAAGACGTTTCGAGCCAGTCTTCTGCCTTCAAGCAACAACAAACAGTATTACAAGAAGTGAAATATATATATATGTATGATACGTATATGTATATAGTACTTGTTCTCGTCAATATCATAAGTGAGCATTTTTCTTTTCTATATATGTAAAAGATTTGTACTATTGTACTTGTATGTTTCTATATTTTTGTACCAATATAAAATACCTTCAGCCATGCACCATACGCTCCACAAACGGACACATTATCATGCAGGCACCAGAAAATAATAATGCCAAAGGATCCGATCCATGCACAGTCATATATCGCATATTGCCAGAAGCGACAAGACCAACTAGCCTTGAATGTAGAGGCACATACGTATATTTCTCCGCATAAATACACATTGAGTATTATTATAATATCCATACTGTCTTGTCCTTTTGAAAGTCTTTGAGCTCGTTTCATATACCGTCACCAACAGCAAGAACCGGATGGCACGTATAAAGTTATAACTTTGAGCATTAACACTACATGTGATACATAATATTTTGCTCTGAGCATCCTTATATGAAATTGATGAACAACAAGTGATCTGAAATAAATCGCGTGATTCTGCTGGATATTGACTGCGAAAGAGCGACATTTGAGTGCTTTGGCCATGTTTGCTCGAATAATTTGTTTTTGAAATGCTACAATAAAAGGAAAATCTTCTTCATACACGTTTATATTATTGACGAGTATAGTAAGAACGTGAAATGTGCTGCACACATATTTCTGTAGTCAAAATACTTTGAATTAAACCCATTCCCTTTGTCACATAACTAACGAATATTATGTTTTCATTGGCTGACCGGCCCGACCCAGACAAAAGGTTAAAAAAAATTCTCTGTGACACTGACTTTGAGGATAAATTCATGGGCCTGAGACTATATATTCCCAACTCCCAACATATAAAAGTTGAAAAACTTGGCTCAAAGCATTTCTGTTTTGTTGCAAACAACATAAACTTCATCAAAATAAAATCATTAGTTCAGTTACAAACGCTGCAAAACATTTTTTTAATAAATCCATTAATTAGGATCATTGTTATTGCTTTAATAGCCTGAGCATGACTTTTTACCTTCAATGTTAACATGTTTAGTCTCTTAAATTTTAAAATTCAGAAAGATAAAATATGCAATTACAGGTATATTCATAACGATAAGTTTGCGTATAATATATCGTGATCATCTAAAGATAACGAGCCGTCTTTGATTTAAACGATCGTCGGACGATTTCCTTAGATTAAGAAGGTAATGTGTTTTTTTTTCAACTTCACGAATCCGAACGATATTACCCATTCCTTTTCGCGTATCTGAAAAATTATCTGTACGTAAATCATTATAAAAACCACTTTTGTTGATTAGCAGCAGAAATAGACAATGAATTTACTGCGGCGTATTTATTACTTGCAACATGATTTTTCATGCAGTTCGCTTAATGATTATTGAACATTAAAGTATGATTATTCACTGAAGAAGTAAACTCATTAAAATGTCAGAATTTCTTCGTCTTTAATATTTTTCCTTTTACCGCTACGATCAACTTAAACAAGAGTGCAGTAATGTAAAACTTTAAACTTTCCCAGCTGCCTATTGAGAGAACATGTAAATGCACAATGCACAAGCTTCTATTTCAGTATATACACACATAGTGTAAGATTTGAGCCAACGTTTTCTCACTAGTAGTTTGAATACGAAATCCGGGTGTGAACGAAAATACTATCATTTTAACGTTAATTACACTCTTCTTGTTTTAGTGGCATAATCAAACAGGCATAGAAAATCGCCAATGTATTCATAATCATTATCATCATCCATTTAAAACAGTGTAAGTAATAATAATTGTTAGATGATATTGAGCGCAAATAATATAAATGATTACTAATTGAAGAGCAAAAACGAACAGTCACTTAAATTACTTTTGCCTATTGTTTCTGCCAATTATACATGTCTTCATATAGGCTTCTATAAACAATAACCGTTCATTAGTGGGCCTAACCAATAATGCTACCTAACGAACATAAGAAAATCAGTGCGCTGTGTGTTTTCTGAAATTGCAACGAACCAATGTATAAACATAATATGTATGAGCTAAATATGTATGGTATAATGTCAATGTCATTTTCATGAATAAGCTATATGCTGATGCTGTTAAGCTCAGTTCATTACCAACGTGCAGGTTTAATATTAATAGTTGGTTAATAGTGCAAAAAATATTAACATTTTAATTGTCAATTTTACACGAGAATAATAAATAATTAGAAAAAAACTGGTCAGCCCTTCCTAAATGCAATGATGACGAAGATGATGATAATGATGTCTGCTGTTTGTTGAAAATAATTGAAATACAATTTTCAAAAGCTAAGAAATAAAAAGGATCATAATGATGATATGTGTTTTTATATTGCTTATGTACATCATCATACAATGTTGATGCGTAAAGCGCAATCATCTTCATTATGCAGAAAACACATTGAAAGATGTAAGGCGATACCCTAGTCCTTTTTCCTATGACATGACAGTGTTATTTGGCATGCTAATGTTTACGTAGAACATTAGTACTGGCACGACGGAGAAATGAGTTAAAGATATAATAACAAAAAATAATAATAAACAAGGTGATTATTACTACATTGTGCTCCTTTGCACGTAAATCGTTAGACAGTTAATTAAAATGAAAGGATAGAGGATGATGATGATGGCGATGAGATGAGAGAAAGCTCTAATGCACGTACCAGAGTTCGTTCTTCTCCTGACAGTAAGCAATATAGTAAAACAAGTACGCATTATCATTGTTACATTATCGCTGCACAAGCAAAAGGCAGTAACCGTGCCAGAGTAGACTCATTACCACAACATTCATCAACCATCACATTATCATTATTATTCAACTTTCCACCTTTCAATCACATGGAGCAATATCACAGAGGAATTATGCAGGTATTCTTTATATCGTGATTTTATGTATCAAAAAACGACCACAAACTGAATGGGCTATTTGGTGAACACATTTGATTGTCTTATTATCGCTTCCACAATAGACGACCATCGTGGACTTGATACCGATACAGGAGATGGTCTGTTTTACATATTATGCTGCATAATTTTGTAAAGTTAATAGCAAGACGTAATAAATATTCAAAGCTCTTATACAACTGACCACGGTGGGTAAAAAGCCTTTTATATTTATGTAGGCCTGTATAGAATGATTTTGATAGAACCCTCAATTAAACTGAAAGAGAGCATTACCAGGCTTCCAAATGTATTTTCTTTGTTATGCATTTTTTCACACAAAATGGTATGCCTGTACATGAAATCAACCCAAAGGAATCCAAAACTTTGGCAAGTATAGCATTGACATTCATGTACAAATGAATTTTAATTAATACTTATTCTCGAGCAAACAATATGAATCATATTATGAATAACTATTTTTCTGTGCACAATGTTTTATATTAGTTTCATTTCACAAATGAATTAATTATGGATGCTCCAAATCATATACGATAGTGAGTAGTCATCTGTTCTGGTAGACGCACCCACAACCAAAAGAATAGCATTTTATTATTGAAAAATAAAAGGCTGAATACTACATCTTTTATGAGTCACCTGCTAATTAATATACTTTATTGCCGATCCGATAGAATGAGTGATGTAATTCTAGTGAGTAAAACCATTCTCATCTGCACCGCACATTCTAGTTACCATTCCTATTATTATATTGGAGCAATGAATACCAGCCATCAACAAAACGGACCCCTCCTAAAGTTGAAAGTAATAATGCAAAAGAGGAGTGAGCTGAAGAAATTGGCAAATGATGAAAACAATGTTCACAGTCACTTACACTTATTGTTACTGCTAGAGCATAATGCAGCTCAGTCGATCGAGGTATGGTCCTTCTCGCTTTATATGATGCTCGCTCTCGTTAATGATCATATTTGTGTGAACTGATCGTAATAAAAAGTAAACTAAATTCATCTTGGGGAAGGCAAGTTCACAATTTGAGATTTATAAAGACAGGAACTGGTTTCCTTTTAATTTCAAGATTCCTTCGTTGCTTTGCATCTTCTCTGCTCATTATATTATCTCCTGTGTTTATGTGCGCGCTGCATAATTGTATCCTTAGCTGTTTCTGAAGCTATTATGGAATGCTCTCATTGCTCTCTGTGTCTAGTCTAGCTCGTAATGATGATGTAGTATAGAGATACGTACGGTTTACCATTATTATTATGATTTTATTACTGTTTTTACCCTCTTATATTTTAATACACACTACCATCATCAGATTATCAGCGTAAGCTTTCAGTCAGTATAAGTTCTCAATTTGATGACTTGTGCTCTGCATACATCTGTTGCTGCTGCTCCTTGTGCCCGAGCTGAACCATCTACATCACTCTTTTTTTTGCTCTTCTTCTTGTGTTGTTTGTGAGGAGTTGCAATGGGTGTAACTTTTAATTGGATGTGCATTTATTTATCACTGTCAATGGCCAACTAACCTGGCCATGCATAACTTGATGAGTATAAAGCCGGTCGGTTGAGCGGAGAAATGAAGCGCTCTTTTTTTCTTTCATTAGAACGACAATAACAGAGAGAAAATTCTCAACTCCTACTGAAACCCATCACGTATCATATTTGCGCAATAATAAGAATAATATACGAGGCAAGGTGAACTCATCAGAATGCTCATTAATGAAGAGAGAAATAATACATTGGATTTTTTCATGGTCATCATTGGATGATATACTATCATCCTTATAATCTTCCAAAATGTTCATGCAAATATGCACTGCTATAATAAATTGGTAATTGCAAACAAGATATATTCTGCGAAACGGGCATGATGATGGTCATAATCATGATGTGTGTGCACTAAAAACTACATTTTTGAAGAAAATGTATCTCAAGATTGCTATATACATGTACAGATAGAAACTTTGCTTGCCCCGGGTCAAAGACAAAACCTGCAATTATTGCAAAATGTGATTTAACCGCTGGGCAAAGTGCACACATTCTACCTTTACATATTATGAGAATAATGTGAGCATACATAGGATGTGGTATTGGCAAAATGATATGCTGTGATGCAGTGTAAAAGTGCATCATGTAAAATAAATTAGTCTTACAAGTTCGAATCCATAAGTCAACGTTAAAAAGAAAACTGCCGAAAATTGATTTACATGAGTAAGTTATGAAAACCACACGATAACACATACCTACTCTGAATCTTTTATATTCATTATTACTTTGAACTTTTAGTTAAGCTAAATAGCTCAAAAGAAAATCACACTAGACAAAGCTATAACATTAAAGCAACCACAGGCTTGATTTGTTTTTTGGCACCATATAAATGACCACGGCTTTGCTCTTAAATCTTAACGACGCTTCATTACATTAAGGATTTGTTCTTTCTAATAACTTTTATGATTCACTGCCGAGTCCGAAGAAACTACTCATTTTTTATTAGGATCAGTATTACATGTGGCATAAGTATTCATGTATCTTTTTGACTGTATCATTTTCTTATTAGCAAAGTATATCCACCACAAAAAAGGATGACGAAATGAGATTGGTTATTTTTTTAGAAAAGAGAAAGGATGAGAAGAAAGAAAACACAATGTGTTGTATATAGGCATATGCCTATTAGGTACATGTGCTGTGTTCTTTGTTGATATGATGATTTTTTTTCTCTAGCAAATAAGCTGATTGTATCAAATTTACGAGCTACACGGTGGCAATAAAGCTAATAAAAATCCGTAAATGGAGCAACCAGTTTCCTATTCTATTCTCACTGAAAGAAAAAACTAATTTAATGATTTAAAACTGGAGTGCGAGTGAGAAGAGCGAGAGGGAGAAGAGGAGTTGCAATTTGAGATTTAATTAGTGGAAGAGAGATGAATTTTCCATGTCTGCTGATTAATGGCTCACGGAAGTTTCACAAGTACTACAGAGGATGATACAGGAGCAAACCAGCATAACAGTGCAAACACTCTGTATTATATGGAACCATAAATATAGCAACAGCACACTATAATATACAATGTTTTGCTGGTGTAAAACCCCAGAACTTTGCACTTTAGAAGAAATAAGTAAGGCAGTTATAATAGCGTAATAATTTAACGTAATAAGAAGAAATATACAACACTGCTGTTTCTTGATCATCATTACAAATGCTGATATGCATAAAATAGCGCCTCTTCTACACGAGCAACATTTATTTGCCATTTGATGCTATGTATACAATATCAATTTTTCACACCAACTTCAGGCTCCATTGCATTTTTCAATTCTCATTTCATTAAAATAAACCATGTGTACATATATCAACGCGTGGCCGGATAGAGTACATATTTGCTGCTGTTATAAATACAATCTCAAAACTTTTGTGTAGTTTGCTAATGAAGGGAAAAGAGACGATGATACCAAGAAATTAACAAAGATTCAAGTATTTTGCATATGTACATGTATTATTACTTTGATAATTACTGTGAAAGCGTATTCTCTACACACGGATTTTTGAGGTAGTTTGCTTGTATGTGCTAAAAAAAAAGTTGCTGCTTTCATTATTAGAGCACTTTCAATTACAGCCCGCGAAAAATAATCACTCAAAAGTGGAATAATAATAATAATAAGCAACCGTTGTACAATGAACAAGCATTTCGTTTCATTTTAATGAATAGCATGTTCGTTCAGAGAAAAGACAACAGCAAAAAAGTAATGGAAATTAATTAGTTCACAGACGTACATTATTATCTGCATTTTTCTAGAAGTGCCATACAAAATATTAACTTTTACATGTAATAATATTCAAAGGGGTAATGCATCATACATGTTTTGTGTAACATATTATATAATAACTTCGTAATAAAGTAAGCATAAAGTACAAAAGAGGATCCTATTAGTGAAAAGAAATGCACAAAGCACACATTAGCAACTATGTATAGCGTAGCTAGAGTTGTGTGCACAGAAAACAACGGAGCAAAAGACAGGAATGCACTGTGTGTGTAATAATGAACATTAGTTAAGTGTGTGCGGTTGTTTGTGGCACTTGAAGAAGAGGACGAAAGAAAGGGAAAATTAAAAGCAAAGTTATATAACCCAATAATGCAGAATAATATCTAGACATTGTACCCATTGAGTGAGAGGTACTTTAGTTTAAACGAACTTGGAAAATATAATCACATTTTATCTGAGAAAATTCCCCAACTATTATCCTTATACAAACACTCAAAGATACGTATATATATGTATGTACTCATTGTATAAATACTCTTTTTTATTTCCCTTACT
>JAQIXW010000793.1:0-24631 GCA_034700685.1 Willowsia buskii
GCATCGTCATCAGGGAATCGAGAAAACTCTTACGGGAAATCAAAGAATCAGCGGCTATCAAAAATGCTACAATTGACAAGATACCACTCATGAACAGAAAAGAAGAACGTGGTCGTGACTACCTCAATAAATTTTGGGATTCACTGCTAACAATATTTTATCGCGTTGAATTGTAAATCATATTTTTTCTGTTCGTAATTCAAATCAAATTTGCTAATTGTTGTCTTTGTTCATTTCCATCTCCCTGATGACGATCTAAGTAAAATAGATCGAAACGTTGGAGTTTTGAAAATAAACTTTACATAAAAACACTTGTCCACCCAGGAAACTCATTCATTACATCACAAACGTCAATTATCTATCTGCTAAAAATGCTAAAAATCGCAAAAACATTGATAAATAACACACAGCCTATTACTAAAATTACTAATAAATATTTAAGCATGTCTCACTGAAACTAGCTTGCTGACAAACCTTTTTTTCAGACGCAAATATAATTTCTGCATCTTCAATAAGTTTACATATGCTCAAACATGTACCCGTTGATGACGTAGGAGTTCTTCGTTTGTCACAAAAGCATTGCCAAACGTTTTAAACGAAAAAGATTTCTCTCCAGTATGGATTCGTCTAATGTGAACATTTCCCAATGACATTAAATTTCATTCAACAAAGCACACAGGCATAAGGCTTTTCACGAGTGTGGACACGAATGTGTTTTAAAAAATCGGAGTTTCTGTGTAACCTCTTGTGGCAAAAGATCACGCACGCTACAACGCTTCACTGTAGCAGTTTCTGGACGAGTTCACAAATGTTGATTAAGGGCACTTGCTTCAAGGAAACCAGCACCACAGAAGACACATAATTGAGTGTTTTCAAAGGTATGATGTCTCCTGAGATGTAAATTTCTACATTCTACATCCAATTTTTCCATGGGTAAATGTAATTGGGATACTGTAATTCATACAATAAGAGAAAGATTCTCATTGGATGAAATAAGGATGCTCATAAATGATGCCCCGTTAAACAAATTTGAAAATTTGCAAAAAGCATAAACTCATATATATTCATTATAAAACTGAAACGTAATGATTTTTAACAACAAAGAAAAAGTTGATATACAATCATTTAAATTACCTACACATGAACATTATTTTATTATATCAAAAATCATAATGATACGCATAAGCCATGTCTTAATATTTTTCATACAAAAATTCATGCTTTATATCTTCTTAGCAACACCGTTTATATGAAAAAACAAATATTTACAGTTAGTTAAAGTTAAATATATAAAGTTTGTTATAACTGAAACTGCACTCTAAAAACGACAATACAGTCAATCGTTGCCATACTTTGAAAATATTTATCAAACTGTTCATAATTTAGCACTGCTTGATACTTAACACTTGCACTTTACAAAAACCGTTGTGCTGGTTACTTGCTTTAAAAGGTCACATTCGTGGAGCTTCTTTACAACATTTGTAAAGCTTTTGATGATGTTCACGTGGCGTTAATATGGCCATCATGAATTCCCATGCGTTTAAATATGACTGCGCTGGTGACTGTTTAATCGGCTTCTGGTTGCAAAAGTACGTCCGCAAATACTGCAAGAATAAGGTCTCTCGCCGGTGTGACGGCTTCGAATGTGACAATTTTTGCGTTCAATGCGATTAAATTCTCGACCACAGAGTTCACAGGCATACGGTTTTTCACGAGTGTGGACAACAATATGTTCATTCAAGTTTGAGTTGCTGTGAAAATTTTGGTCACACAAGACGCAGCTGTAACGCTTTTCCTCGGAGATTCATGGATGAGTCCGCAAATGTCGTTTGAGTTGAGTCGCTTCAAAAAACCGGGCGCCACAAACGCGACATGAATGTGCTTTTTCGAGAGTGTGATGTCGCCTGATGTGCCTACATTTGTCTGTTGACGAAAAGAATTTCTTTTCGCACAAGTCACATTGGTATGGCCTTTCGCCAATGTGTTTACATATGTGTATTTGTAGATGAGCAAAACTAAAATAAGCTTTCTCGCAGAAAACACAGGAAAAATTGCGAATTCTGAAATGTGCAAGTTTTTCATTTTTCTTGCCATTTTCATTGGTAAGTTCTTCTTTAAGCTCCGGTAGGTGTGTCTTCAAGTGGTTCTGGAAATTACTCCTATGACCAAATTGTTTGAGGCAGTGGGTGCACTGATAAGCTTGTATTCCGGTGTGAACCAATTGGTGAGATTTTAGATGACTTGATGTTGCAAAGCACTTTCTACAAGACGAGCATTTGTATGGCTTTTCTTGTCTGTGGATTCTCATGTGAACTTTGAGATGACCAGATCTGCTGAAGCGTTTGTTGCAAACTGAACACTTATGAGGCTTTTCTCCCGTATGGATTATCATGTGAGCTTTAAGATAAGCGGGGTAAGCAAACGATTTGTTGCAAACTGAGCACTTGTGGGATTTTTCGCTATGTGATTTTGAATGATGATTTAGTACGCTTTTTGATACGAAGGATTTACAGCAGGTGGTACATTTAAAATTTAGCTCTCCCGTATGACGTCGAGTGTGATTTTCAAAACATTCCTTTGTCTTCAAAGCTTTTGAGCAAATTTTGCAGGTATAGGCAATTTGCTTGGAAGACTGACGGGATGACATCTTCAGCACCGTGTTATTGTAGGGGACTGTTGGGAAATAAAAACGTGTTGGAGCAACAAATAACTTATTTGAGTATTTGTTTACAGGTGTTCCAACAAGGTAGTAGAGTTTGAGTATTAGGACATGTTATTGCATGTGCACTGACCAAATAATTCGACGATGACGATTCGACATCGGCTTTGACGATGAAACTATTCTGTGGATAGATGAAGTGCCAAAATTTAACCAAAACTGTCGTAATATCTCTCACATGAGCTTTAAAATGTGGTATTGTTTTAAATATTTGTACCTTTCTTCGAGAAGCTTCCACGACGGAGTCAACGTGTTCACAAAGTACCTGATTGTCTCTAAAGCCGAGTTTCTACTCAATTTCCTTTTGGATTTGTTCCTGAAAGTGTCAGTGAGACATACAAAAGTGCATTTACAGTCATTAAATACATTCTAATTCCAGTGTACCTGAATTGGATGCTTGCTGAAGTGTCACGTTTTCGTTGTACGTGCATTACTCTCATGAAGCAAACATGATTATGAAGAATGGAAGGATGAAATGCTGAGGGATTAAAAAGAACACGACCCGTCTAAGATATTTAAGTACATTCAGTCTTTGCAATACATTTCTTAGAAATTATTCGAGACAAATACGATAACAAATTAGAATTTATTTTCCTTGTGACAATGGAAAGCTGGTTTCATATTCTCCTCCAACATTGTCCATCTTTGCTTAGCTTCAATATGTAGCACCTGCATACTCAGTCCGTTATTCTACTAACTTATTTATTCATTTACTTGAGGAATATTACTAAAACTAGTAATATGGATACAACAACTCAGATGTATGCAATTGCGATGATTTATTGATTTAACTATGACGTTTTTTCTATTAGATTTTTTCATGTATCTCATAATATTCATAGCTGGTTTCTTGTTTGGGTAAAATAATTTATATTAGAAAATTTAGCTTCATACTGGATTAGTGAATAAGGTTATGGTGATATGGAAATATTGATGTGTAACAAACTTTAAAACTATTTGGATTTTGTATACCATTAGACATTCTCAAATGCTATCGGCGATGTTTACAAAGAAAGCGTAAATGAAATGTAGAGAGTAGTATCGTGTAATTTGCGAGACCATATCTACAACTACAATAATGATAGTCGTTGTTAAATTTTATTCAAGAAGGGTTTGATTCAACAACGAGATGGATGTAATGCCATGCAATGACAAATATGCAACTTCCGAATGTCATGTATTTGTCATGCCTTCACGCCATAAACAGAAAAATTATTTTTTTGGTATTTGTAATGCATTGTGACCTTTTGACCTCTATATCTCGGGTCAAAAAAGGTCAGCAGACCTGAAATTCCTTTCAGGCCTTTGTATTGACCTAAGCCACCTGTGTACCAAATTTGGTGTCAATCCGTCCAGTAGTTTCCGAGAAATCGTGTTGACAGACAGACAGACAGACACACAGACAGACAGGATGATAAAACCATAAACCTCCTCTTATGCATGATATGCATTCGGAAGTTAATAAACCCCGCAAAGCGAACATGTAGTAAACTATCCAACGAATAAGTTTCATTGTGTTTCATGACGAAATTTGGTCAAGTGACGAAATTGTGGTCAAGTGACGAAATTGGGGTCAAGTGACGAAATTGTGGTCAAGTGACGAAATTGTGGTCAAGTGACGAAATTGTGGTCAAGTGACGAAATTGTGGTCAAGTGACGACATTTTGGTTAAGTGACGAAATTTTGGTCACCTAGCGACATAACCTACCAGCGCACCAAGTTTGGTCAAGATCGGTCCACAGGTACCCGAGCTAGACCGCACACGGACGGACGGACACACAGACAAACTGATCTCAATAAGTATCTCACTTCGTTCGATACATAATTACCATGTGTTTTCTGTAGTATCAAAATTGCCAGTTAAAGAGCAAACGCAATTCTTGCTTTCCAAAAAGAAACAATCAACAGTTAAAATTTACGTGCATATTGGTGCATTATGTGAAGAAAAATTATAAGTAGAAATATGCATCGGATTGTTGAAAATGCGGCTGTACTTATAATATTAGGAACGTTCAACCATTTCTCCTTAGGTATTTCTTCAATCCAGTTACATGTCACAAAATGCAAAAGCGTAAATGACAACACTCAATGCAAGCAATTTCTGAAGTAAGGAAACCTATTTAAAAACCAAAAAATAAATTACCTTACAAAAAGTTGTGTACTTTCTGATAAATAGCTTAAATCTTTTATTCCTTAGCAATTTATCTTTGCCAGATTCCTTAGCTTATATATTGTGAATTGCAATGAATGGCGATACAAAAAGTCACGTAAATGAAATGAAACAGATAAATTGAGGATATTTCTCATAAAGAAACATGGTTAACGAAGGCGAATTTTGATGACAACATTGGTTTTTATTTAATTACTTTTGAATGAAGTAAAATTTCAAAATTTCAAGAAAAGATTCATCTAGAGAATTTAATTGCGCATTTAATGCGCATACGTTCAAGTCTGTGCGTCAAAATCTGTGGACGCCAGCTCGATCCCCGCGGAACGCGTTTTTGACATTTGGAGCACGGTCACAGAAAATGGTGGAAAAATCTTAAAAAACTAAAGTTGGGAATATACATAGTTTTTTATGCTCTATCAGCTTATGGCAATAATTTTTCAAAATATAGAAGTCAATTCAGACCTCTTTCCTATTTGGGATGATTTTACTCAATAACACTGTAGAAAAGTATCTGTCTATAAAGATATCTACAAAGATTATCTTAATTATTATAATGTATTAAACCCTTAACATAAAACAAATTAATTAAAATGGCCTAAAAATGAGAAGAGTAAGCACCCAAAGAGCCAACTGTTGGTAACAATCGAAAACGATAAGTAAAGGATATCATCAACCATTTTGCAGAGCTTGTTGAACTCATAAACTATTATTTTCCTTCAATTTCGGTAAGGAGTAGTATTATATCTCCAAACCAAATAGTGAAAAGCAAATAGCAAAGTCTCACGTTACCCCTTCATTTCCAAGCAAGGTCTGAACTTCATCGTTACCAAGAGTTAATAATGGTCATCAGAGAGTGCCTGCTTGAACATACCAAAACTTGAATGAACTTTAATACATAATAATCGCGTAAATGTTAGTTACATGTATCTATCAAGATGAGACAGACATATATTTATTACTAATAAATTATTAGTAAGTGCAATATGTATAGAATGAACTAGTGCCGCCAGCGGTTCTCATAATGTAACCCGTTAATTGACGTCATTAATTATTTGTATATCGCCGTACTTTGAAAACTATCCCAAAGACCAACAATAAATTTGATGTCAAATGATTGAGTAGAAATTTTGGATGATACTATTTTAGGCCATTCCAAGCAACTATGCAAAATTTCGAATCTCAAAGTTCAGTAACTTCGAAATAATTAGTCATTCCAAATCGAATCATCATATATAGCATATAGCCGAATATGTAACTCGATATAATATGCTACATAGTAGGGGTTCAAGAAAGAGTAGAGAGGGCGTTGTGAGCGTTGCAAAACAGCAGGAAAAGGGGAGGAAAGATGACATTGCATGTTGTCCGGAGCGTTTAAAGTTTAACCAATACATATGAAACTCTAGCGCTCTAGACTCTTTAAGAAACCAAAGTAAATCTACTCCTATGATATATTATTTCTTGATGTGTCAACTTTTTGAGTGATTTGAGGTAAGTGAATAACAAATGAAATGCAAAAGATTATAAGATAAGTCTTTGAAACGGTTTCATTTGATTGAATTTGAATTTCACATAGGTTATGTTGCATAATTGGTTTGCACTTTCAACAGATGTTTTGAATTTATTATCAACTGTATTAGTCTGTTCATGTGGGGCAAAGCACCAACAGAGTGAGGTCTGTCTGATTTCTAACACGGTTTTGGCAGGTTAACCGTTAAGTATAATATTGCGAACATGGAGTTAAGCAATTCAAATATAGCCTTAAGCAATACCAAAATGGGTTTAGCATTGCCTACATAATGTTACCAATATTGAATTTTTCTATAGAACAGGCGATTTTAACATTGGTCTAGCATTATTAATAGTGGGCTTAGCATTAAACAGCAATATATTTCTTTTAACATGAGGTTTAGCATTGGAATTTGATAACATGGGGTTTAGCATTGGACTTTGCTAACATGGGGTTTAGCATTAGACATAGATAACATGGGGTCTATCATTGGACTCTGTTAACATGGGGTTTAGCATTTGAGTTTTTTAATATGGGGTTTAGCATTTGAGTTTTTTAACATGGGGTTTAGCATTTGAGTTTCTAACATGTGGTTTAGCATTTGAGTTTTTTAGCATGGGGTTTAGCATTTGAGTTTTTAACATGTGGTTTAGCATTTGAGTTTTTTAGCATGGGGTTTAGCACTAAACAGGGACAAATTTTGATTTAACATGGGGTTTAGCATCTGGCGTTACATGGGGTTTAGCATTGGAATTGGGACAAAAATGTCTGTTTGGGGGCTTTTTCTTAAAGAAATCATATATTAGTATTATAACCATCAATATTTTTGCCAGCTACATGTATTTTTCAAGTTATAATTATTTATGTACGATTTATCATTTGTTCGTTGGAAAACGTCAAATAATGCTTGTGATCATTATAAATTAAAGTCAATAGTGGTAGTACTGGATTTCCTATAAGTAAATTGAATTTTCCAAACATTTACGTAATGATAACAAGCTTCACAAGAATTGCAGATCGTAATATTTTAGCATTTTTTCAAATATAAAGAAGAATTTTTTATAAAATTTTGTAACCCAGTCCGTTGTAGTGGCAGTAAAATATTAACATTTTAAACATAAATCGTGGACATATTTTTCACCAAAATATTAATTTTTCACTAACTTTCACATAATAATTCTGACTTACATTACATCGGCATAAAAAACAAAAGAAGACTGCAGCCTGCAGACGAACAAGGGCTAAAGGAAATACGAGGTATTTTTATTTATTGAATAGATAGACTATGCTTTCGAAACCTTAGGAAAAACACACAAACATTAAACACATAAATTTACGCGAGCAGCTTAACGATGGATAGTAAGACAAAAACCAAAATAGAATTAAGTCGAGACCCGACAGTTGAATTGGAAATTTCAGGTACTTTTGTTTTTCTAGACTATGTTGACTCCTTTTTGGACACTTTACGCTTGAGAAATGCACATACATACTTAGCAGATACAAGTTTAGAGGAGCAACATGGCGACAGCTTTATAGCTCATTTTAGTTACTACGTGTTCTTTCCACACCTAGAACAGAGTGGTGCGCTAACCAAGATCTCAAGCGAAGAATTTCGTCAAAATATTTGAAGTATTTTATTTTGAAGCAAATCATTAGAATAAATTTATTCTCGGGTATTAATTTAACAAATATCTAATATACGTAAATATGGCGTTTTGAAACACAGAAATAAGCATATTTATTTATACAAACCCAATTTCATTTTTTCCAGACACTCTCCCAAAACAATTATTGCTTTCTCGTGATGACACAACAACAGGATTCCAAGCAAACGATTTATTCCTGCAAAATTTGCTCTAAAGTGTTGACAACTAGGCAGAATTATGTGAACCACACTCGACGTCATACTGGCGAGCTCAATTTCAAATGTGCTATATGTAGTAAATCGTTTGTGTCAAAAAGCGCACTTAATCGTCATTCAAAATCACACAGCGAAAAGTCCCACAAGTGCTCAGTTTGCAGCAAAGGATTTGCAAGATCCGATAATCTCAAAGAACATATGAAAATTCACACAGATGAAAAACCATACAAATGCTCATCTTGCAGAAAGTGCTTTCCAACAAAACGCAATCTAACAAATCACCAAGTGGTTCACACCGGAATACAAGCTTATCAGTGCACCCACTGCACGAAGAAATTTGGTAGCTATAGTAACCTCCATAATCATCTTAAGACACATCTGCCGGAGCTCAAGGAACAAAACCTGACCAACCAAGATGGCAAGAAAAATGAAAAGCTTAATAGCTTCAGGGTTCGCAGGTTTTCTTGCATTTTCTGTAACAAAGCTTATTTTAATTTTCCTGGCTTACAAAATCACATTTCTGTACACATTGGAGAAAGGCCAAACGAGTGTGATTTGTGCAAAGATAGATTTGTTTCATCGTCAGAAAAGTATCAACATATTAGGCGACATCACACTCTCGAAAAGTCACATTCATGTCTCGCCTGTGGAGCTAGTTTCCTTCAATATTATGAGCTCAAACGACATTTGTGGACTCATCCAGAAACTACTGAGGAAAAGCGTCACAGTTGCATCTTTTGCGACAAGAAATTTCACGAAAACTCAAGGCTGCATCAACACCTTGCTGTCCACACTCGTGAAAAGCCGTATGCTTGTGAACTCTGCGGAAAAGAATTTAATCAAATTGGATGGAGAAATGATCACGTTCGAAGTCATCACACCGGCGAGAGACCCTATTCATGCTAAATCTGTGGACGTGCTTTTGAAATCAAAGGAAATCTAAAAATTCACCAGCGGAGTCATATATAAATTTATGGGAGTCCACGTCCATAAAGACCAAAATAGTGGGAAATATGTCAAAATAATATGTAGATTAATATAATTAATCTAAAAATGATTTATAATCCTATTAAATATCTATCACAGCCTTTACAAGTTTATATCTGCTGCTTTGTTTTGATATTTTCTTGTTTAATTTACATGCGAAAGCCAACTGGCACAGAAGGCTTGCAACTGAGATATATTCAATGTATATACTTCAATTTTTTCAAATGACTTCTATTTCATAATACTTTAATCTGCTTCCGGATCTGTCCCTTATCTGTTTTATTGTTACAGATTTTATCACAACTAAATATATTGGAGTTTGTAAATAATGTTTGTAAAATAAAAATTATTCATAGCATATTTGCTTCATAACATTGTATACTTTAAAACTTTAACGTGCTTTTATTTACTGATAGGTTCTTTAAACGTCTCCTTTGTACTCATGTTCAAACACATCGGAAGGGAATTCACAATAATGGGAAAGTTTTTAAAACAATTGTTCAAACTGTAACTTATTCCATCGTATTCCTGTGAGATATTTCTCAACAGTTGTCCTTTTAGTGTTTGCCATATGAACTTATGCTTGGACAAATGCTTGTATGGAGATGGAAGTTAAGTTTGCAAAGTCATATTCTTGTCGACGCCCATGAAAATCCGGGGTTTTGTGACATTTCTGTAAAAAAAATTTAGTAAAAATTACGGTAGAAATTCTTACAATAAAAGAATTCACACTAATGAAAAGTCTGTTGGGTTCAAAATTCAGTGACGCCGTCTCTTAAATCAAAGTGTTAGCTTTTTAGCCATCACATGGACAACAGTGAGGCAAGAGTAGTCAAAAATAGATTTTAATATTGTGTATAAACAAAACAATATGATAACATTCTATTTGCTGTATCTATCGACAAAATATAGATTTGCACATTCTACAAATTTGAATGTCTACACGATTATCATACATCATCATCAATAGTCATCCACATTTAAAGCTATTTGATACATAGTAGTAACTATCATATTTTTCCTGGCAAATTTTCCGATATGAACGTTTGGTTAACCTATGTTTTTTTATTTTTAACAAGGCAAAAATTGCAATTATTCTATAACTGGTAATTATGATACTACAGAAAAACATGTTCATTGTTAAATTAAGCTCCTCAAGTCTAATAATTAGACTTAGCGACGACTATCTTTAATTTTGCAGATTTGGTCTCCTAGATGTACAATACTTCTGTCCACATTTCATTTACATTTTCTCTGTGAAACCGGCCATAGCATTGATGACTATCCAGTGGATATTGATGATTTATTTCTGCCAGCGTCAATGAGAATTACAATTTCATTTGCAGGAATTAAAGACTCCAGGGGGACCTGTATATTTGCCAGAATGTCACGTACAGATTGTACACCAAGGGATAACTAAATTAAAATAGGAGGCAAACATGGAGGGATAAAGAACTTAAGGGATTATTAAAAAGGTATCCAATAGGCCCATGCTGTTTTGTTTTTGAATTTTAGTGCAGTATATTTCTCAGAACTACAGAAATATCGCATAGTTCAGATATATTTACTCTACCTAAACCTTTTACAAAACTCTGAAGTCAGCAGTATTAGAAACAATTTTAAGTTAGCTTTGAAAACGTCAATAAAAATAGAAGCAAGCCAATATTTACAAAAACCCAGGATCTTCCAGAAGCCAATGTTAAGTTAGCTCTTAAGATAACCTAATGTACCTAAACAAAGGGCCTGCGTTAAATATCACCATGACATACACACAAAGTGCCAAATTTAAAAGGAGAAATACATCCAAGCTGAATAAACCAACCATTGATCCTATTACTATTATTGGTAAGTATTAGTACTATTCCCTAAAGCAAACGGGTAAATAAATAAGTAAATAAACGAATTGAGAAAGTACCTACGTGCAGCATTATTAAGCAAGGAACGAGGAATAGAGGAACGACGTTGGAGGAGCATATGAATCCCAGCTTTCCATTGTCACAAGAAGAAATAGTTTTCCTAACCTGTCATGATGTATGTCTCAAAGAATTTCTGAGAAATATATTGTAAAAAACAGAAAGTACTTAAATATCTTGGACTGACTTATTTTTTATTCTTTAGCAGTCCATCCTTACATCGTTCATATGCATTTTTGCTTCATGGAAGTAAAGTACAAAGTGAACGTGATATTTCAGCAAGCATTCAGAAGTTCTATAATGTGCTTGGTGATTGCATACCAGAATATGAGGTATTTTGTATTTATTGAATACATTTACGCCGCCGGAGAGGCTCCACGAATAACACAAATAGCGCAATTACTCAACAAATACTGATTGCAACTTACAAATTGGAAGTTTGCGTGAGTAACATAACGACAGTTTAGGTTGGGGTTTAGTATTTGTTCTTTCCACAACTTGAATAGTCTTCAGGCTCAAATCCTATCCAAAACGAATTATTTCTGCAGTGCATATGTAAGCAGTAGTTTTTAAACTAAACTGATATTATTATTAAATACATAAAAAATTAAAAATCAAATAAATTATTTAAACCCCCAACTCGTTTTTCTTTCCTAACAGTCTCCTACAACCTCCTACAATATTTTGAAGATGCCGTCCCCCCTTTCTTCCATAAAGACTCTTTATTCCTGCAATATTTGCTCTAAAGTGTTGACAAGTAAGCAGAATCTTGTGAATCATACTCGACGTCACAGGGGCGAGCTGAATTTCAAATGTGCTATATGTAGCAAATCGTTTGTGTCAAAAGGCAGGCTCAATGAACATTCAAAATCACATAACGCAAAATCCCACAAGTGTTCAGTTTGCCACAAATTGTTTGCTTATACCAGTGATCATAAAATTCATATGAGGATCCATTCGAAGGAGAAGCCATACAAGTGCTCATCTTGCAGAAAGTGCTTTTCACAACAGGGCAGTCTAATAGCTCACCAAGTGGTTCACACCGGAATACAAGCTTATCAGTGCACCCACTGCATGAAGAAATTTGGTCATACGAGTAGTTACCAAAGTCATTTGAAGACACATCTGCCAGAGCTTCCAGAAGAAATTCCAACTCAGAAAACGGCAAAGAAAAATGAAAACCATAAACTTTACAGAGTTCGTAATTTCTGCTGCGTTTTTTGTGAAAAGTCGTACCACGACTCCAAAGGTTTACACAGACACATTTGTCTACATATATGCGAGAAACCATACCATTGTGAATTGTGCGAGGAGGCATTTTTTTCATCGTCAGAAAAGAATCTACATCTCAAGAGACATCACACCCTTGAAAAAACGCATTCATGTGTCGTCTGTGGTGCTGGCTTCGTTGAAGCATCTCAACTCAAACGCCATTTGTGGACTCATCCTGAAACTACTACAGTGAAGCGCTACGGCTGTGTTATCTGCAAAAATAGATATCCCACAAAATCACGTCTTTGGAAACACATTCTTGTCCACACACGTGAAAAGCCATATGCTTGTGCTCTTTGTGGAGTCGAATTCAATACCATTGGATACAAAAACATTCACATTAGACGAAGCCATACTGGCGAGAAATATTTTTTATGCAAAACGTGTGGCTATGCTTTTGTCACGAGCGGAGAACTCCGTCGTCATCAGCGGGTGCATGTTTGAGCACAAGAAAACTTGAAAAGTTATTCCAGTTGCAGAAATTATATTTGCATATATTTGAATAAGAAGGTTCGCCAGCAAGTTAATTTCATTGAGACCTGCTGGAATATTTATTAGCAAATGTAGTTATATGTATAGAACAATTTACAATATTTTTTTGCTTTTTTATAGATATTGTCGTTTGTTTGTGTTTAGATTTTCCAATGATCGATTAATCACGGGGTTTATCAGTTGCTACGAGAAAATATGTGAATACACCTTGATGAACACATGCGAAAATAATACTTGCCTCCTTTGGTGCATAAATCTTTTTTTTTTCAAAACAGAAAATAAATTATATATACCTTCATTACACCTGACGGAGCGGCGTAAGCTAAAGCAGTTTGTAAGTATGAATTGGAGTTAACTACATCTCAAGCAAAATTGTATGTTCAGATTACAAGGTGGTTGATGTTATTATGTTATGTATTATTTATTTTTGTCGGTTTTGAAATTTTTCTTGAAATAAAACACAAAATTTTGTACACTTTACAGGCAGAATATTGTAATGGAGATATAAGCATTTTAGAATCAAAAATAAAGATAATATCGAATATTTCATCTGAACTTGAATCATGTTTTCACTGATCTCTTCTTCGTTTGCAACATGAAAATTGCTACAAAATGAATAAAACCTAACCCCAATTTGAACAAGTAATAATAGCCGGTATATTTGCACGGTGTGTAGTGTGTACCTCTCATGCTGCTAGAGAAGGAACGACGTTTCAAGCATATTCTCTCTGGTAAACTCAGAATGCGAAAAGATTTTCTACAACTGCACTACCATCAATAAAGCTATAAATTTCAAGAAATTTTAAATAAAAACAGCTAAAATATTTAGGAAATATGCAAGAACGGAGCTTCAGGATGAATACAAACTTTATTTTGAAGTTTTCTTAAGGTGAGGGAAGTTTTCACCTTCCCTCCTGCACGTTTGACTTACAAAGGTCCTAGAGTTGGAAATGCGAACAAATCTGGCATAACTCCACTACCATCAATGAAGCTTACAAGTTCAATTATTTTGAAATAAAAGCAAACAAGAGTTATATGATTACTTGTTAGGGTTTCGGGTGGGGAATTATCCATAAGATTCAGTATGTTTGAACACAAGTAGGCATGGAAAGGACAATGGCTGCAATTTACGCGGTACAATGCTAAATATTAAACATTAGTGCGGCCACTTTCTTTAATAGGAATACAGGGAAAATATCGCTAGCAATCCTTTTGTTCTTCATGTTTATTAATTGCAACAAAAGGATTTATCATGTAGTAGTTAAAATAACGAGTATATTTCAAGTCTTCGAACAGAATATAAGTAAATTGGATTTTGCTGGAGCATTTGCAAAAGGTATAAAATAAGTAAGAGAGACATATTGCAAGCAATATACACATGCTTGATCGACGCAACAAAGAATATTTATAGAAATCCTACAGTTGTCCAAATGTCCAAACATATCCAAAATTATACTTGACAATATTTCTAGCAGTTGGTTTGTGATTTTTCTAATGTTTGTTTTGAGATAAAATTTAATGGATGTTATCTTATAAGTCTTGAGCTTGCAGAAAAAACTACACTACTGCATATTTATTATTTATTGAATAACTGAGTGTCATGGCACTCCATAAATGCAAGATATTGTTAAAATTAATATTAGAGTTTATCGTCAAATTATAACAGATCAATCTAGGTTACAGACATTAGCCCGAAAGCTTTACAGTAAATCGATTAAAAATTGCTAAGAAATGTTTCAAAATATGATGCAATAGATTACGATTAGGAAAATTAAATTTTAAATTTTTTTTCACGTTATTACAAGTTCAATGTGATTAAACTTGAATGCAATGGTGGCGTTTAAGAATCGTTTTGCAAACAAAACCACGTCCACAAATATCGCAAGAATAAGGCTTCTCTAAGGTATGATGGATTCAAATGTGGAAATTTTTGTTTCCAATTGTTCTGAATTCCATCACATGTATACGGTTTTTCGTGAGTGTGGACAAGAATGTGTTGATGTAATTCTGAGTTTGTGCGAAATGCTTTATTGCAAAACAGGCACTTGTAACGTTTCTCCTCAGCGGTTTCTGGATGAGTCCACAAATGACGTTTAAAACTAAATGCTTGAAGAAACTTGGCTCCACAAACATGGCAAGAATAAGTTTTTCCACTTGTGTGGGTTCTCAAATGACGGAATCTGACGGTACGAATAAAATGTTTCTTGGCACAAATCACATTGATACGGCTTTTCGCCGATATGTACGGAAATGTGTTGTTGTAAAACTATGCAATCAAAGAACGCCTTTTCGCAGAAAATGCAGCAAAATTTACGGATTCTGTAGGTTTTAGATGGATAATTCGCACTGTTTGTTCTTTGAGATATATTTTGTTGTTTAAGTATTTCCATATGTCTTCAGGTGTCTTTGGTAACTACTCCTTGGGCCAAATTTCTTTATGCACTGGGTGCACTGATAAGCTTGTATTCCAGCATGAACCACTTGGTGATCTTTTAAACTACTTGGTTGTGCAAAGCATTTGCTACATTTTGAGCATTTGTATGGTTTTTCTTTCGAATGGACCCTCGTATGAGTTTTGAGATTGCCAAAGTAAGAAAAACATTTGCTGCAAACTGAGCACTAGTGGATTTTCGTGTTATGTGATTTTGAATGTTCATTGAGCTTTCCTTTTGACGCAAAGGATTTACTACATACATCACACTTAAAATTTATCTTGCAAGTATGACGTCGAGTATGATTCGTCAAATTCCGCTTAGTTGTCAAAACTTTGGAACAGATTTTGCAGGGATGAAAAGATTTCTTAGATATCTGTCGTTGCGCCATTTCCAGAAGTATATTGTTGTGGGGGACTGTTGGAAAAGAAAAAACTCGTTCAGTAGCCTTATAATATACTTTATTCAGTGTTTCAAAATGTCGTGTTTACTAAGCCCTAAAGTTTGTTGAAATCTTACCCATAAATCTTCAGTTTTCAATACACTTTGCATACAAAAGATGACGTAAAAGCATGTTTATGTGTTTGAACCCTAATAGCTTTTAAGCAATTCAGATTATTCGACCGCTGAACTGCTTTTAAAATCTACGGAGCAACGGTATATAAGTTTAATTGCACGGCTGCAAAAACATAAATATTCAATGTCATTTGAAGTTTCTATTGAACAAAGAGTCAGATGCTAGTTTCAATTCACTTTCAGGATACCAAGGTTCAATGATGTCATTTTGGATGTCATCTTTACTCTGCTTTGATTACACTGCAAACAATTAGCAAATAACATCCCTTAGCATATTAAGTACTCGTGTTTACAATTTTTTGAAAGTATCGGTCTAATAGATGGACAGTTTTTATCAGAAAATCAGATAAGAAGGTATTTTTGTTCGGATTTAATTTTCGTTTGCCTTCATAAACTTTTTTTTACATTCTCCCAAATAGCTATTGTTTTTACTCCGTTCACGTTAAAAATTATTTCATCTTTTTAGAAGATGTAGTGGTGGATGTATAATTTTATTATTAATCTGACATTTGTTTGCTTAGTCGTAAGGTTTGTACTCCTTATGAATATTACACTGCATATTTTGCATTACTTACGGAAATATTTACAGGTTGACATAGGAATGAAAACGAAATACAGGTAAGGATGCACCATTTTCTTTCATGAAAATTCGACAATGAAGTCAATGGATTAAAAAATATAGAATACCTTATTCTTCCTGCGCACAGGGTTTTAAGCCAATTATATTTTGTTTTATTCCTGTCGACGTGTTTGCGATTTATAAATGCATTTGCAAACTTCGGGTTTATTTGGGGTACCTGCATGCCTGCTGAAATGTCACGTACGCCTTTTACTCTAAAAACTGATGAGGCTAAAATGCATGGCATAGAGTAAAGGATGAAATGCCAAGGGATTAAACAGGAGCCGAGTACATCTAAAAGGTGTTTTGTCTTCAAATTTAATCTCAATACATTTCTCAGAATTTTTTTTAAACATAGGAACACATGAAAAACCCATAATATTATTTGTGACGATGGACAGCTGGGATTTTTCTTCATCGCAAGCATAGTCAATCCATGTTTTGCTTTAAAATGCACATACTGAGTACACATACAATTATTTGTTTTACTTTTAGTAGGCAGTGTTCGTTGCACACGTATTACGAGATATTCAACGCCAAATATTTGTACTTTTATTGCATTTCTTTTAAAAGCATTATAACATTTTAAGTACTGTTTGGGCGTTTTCTTTAAAAATCTTTATGAAAATATGCGCTGCATAATATGTCAAATGCATATATACATTTTGATACTCTCTGCGATACCATCTGCTTGAAAGCAGAGACGCACGATTCACGCAGAGATTAAGTGACAGTGAGTGTCATTACGCGGCAATGTGCGGACATCTTAGGCATACCAATAAAATATAGCAATTCCAATATTTTGTGAAACGCCTGCTTGGTTTTAATCAAAGCACTTTCATTTTAAAGTTTACTCGTTTCTTTACTGGTTAGATAAGAAAATTTAAAACGTACAATTGATTTTGACTAGTTTATATAATTAGTTCTTTGCTCGGCTTAGACATAAATTCATAAGGGCACCAGAGGAGATATCCCTGGTAAGCATCATGCTGAAAGATAAATGCCATTTATTCACATAAAAAGTTATTTGCCATTCTAATACGACTTTACTTCATTGTAATTTTTTATAGAAATTTCCGTAATGGCTTCCAGTCAAATTTCCAAACAATCTTCGTACACCTGTAAACTTTGTGGCAAAGTGTTAGCAAAAAAGGAATCCTTTGTGAATCACACTCGACGTCATACTGGAGAACTAATATTTAAATGCGCCATTTGCAGCAAGTTATTTGCATCAAAATGGGAGCTCAATGTTCATTCGAAGATCCACAATGGGAAACCCGAAAAATGTTTGATTTGCAGCAAATCGTTTTCTCTCAAATGTAATCTCAAAGATCATATGAAGGTCCATACAGGAGAAAAACCATTCAAATGCTCAAAGCGTAGCAAATGCTTTGCGCAGTCAATTCATCTAAAGACTCACCAATTGGTTCACACTGGAGAACAACAATTTCAGTGCACACAGCGCAGGAAAAAGTTTGGTCGGAAGGGTCGTTTAAAAATACATTTGAATACGCATAAGAAGCAACTAACCGAACACAAATTACATGAAAAGCGAAGACAAAATAGTCATCAACTTGAAAACTTCAGAATTCGTAATTTTCAATGCGTTTTCTGCAAAAAAGCGTACTTTCAATTAGCCCATTTACAGGATCACATTAGCGTACACATTGGCGAAAAGCCGTACGAATGTGGCTTATGCAAAGAATCATTTTCATTGGTTTTTTCCAAGCAGCAGCATATCAGGCGACACCATACACTTGAAAAGACGCACTCCTGTCATATTTGCAACAAGGAGTTTCTTGAGCGAGGTCATCTTAAACGCCATTTATGGACTCATCCAGAAACCACTGAGGAAAAACGTTACAGGTGTCTGTTTTGCGATAAAGCATTTCACACAAGTGAAGTCATGCAGAAACACATTGTTGTCCACACTCGTGAAAAGCCGTATGCTTGCGAACTCTGTGGAATGGAATTCACAGCAATTGGACACAAAAATTGTCACATTCGAAGGTATCACACCTTGGAGAAACCTCATTCTTGCAAAGTTTGCGGACGTGCTTTTGTAACCAAAGGGGATCTTAGACGTCACCATCGCATTCATGATTAATACCATGGAAATCAACTGTACTGGGAAAAGTACTACTGTCTTAATTGTGATTTATTCTATAACAGCCTTCTGATATATTTATTTGCACTTTCAACGCTTTCAGCGTTTAACTTTGTGATTCTCAGTAATTCTATTACCGATAAATTGCAGTTTTTATCTTTTAATATTTGCTCATAAGCAGCTGGTATGTATTTGCTCAAATTATTCTTGGTGCTTCTACTGAAAATATGAGGGCGCGTGAATAGCGTTGTCGCGTTTTTCGATTTTTGCTGTCGTTTTCGTTTTTCGTTTCGCTTTTGACCCGAACACGCGAACGAAAAACACGTTTTTCGTTTTCGTTTCTCAAGTTTTTAGTAATTTTGAGCCATTTTTGCTCCAAATTGAAGCGTTTAAGCATTTTATATTTGATTTCTTTGAATCAGTTTAGTTTAATTTGCATTGTTTTACATTAAAAATCCGAAAAGTGAGTCTTAAATATCTGTGAAAAGATCAAAGGAGAGTAGATATGGCTTAAAACTTTGATATTTTGACGTTCTTTTGAGACTTTATAGCTGCAGATAGCATAGATAGGGATAACTAATATTATTTGGCGATTTAGGAACATTGAAAACGGAGAACAATGAGTGTTTTGAATTTCTTGCATGTAATATTTTAAATGCATATAAGAAACACTGATAAGAATTCTAATAATTGAAATTGATGTATGGTTATAATTACCGGTAACATGTCGAATTTTTCGGACGTTTTATATTTTTGTATTTGATTTCTAGTAGTTGCTGCAAAATATGCTGCTTATACATTTGTTGCAGCCTTAGGCATAATACTTGTACGCAACACATTATGTCCCCATTAAAGTATCTAAAACGAAAACGGGTTTTTCGACCGTTTTTTAAACAAAGACGAAAACACTTTCGTTTTTGATGCGGAAACGAAAACGAAAAACGGCACCGCTATGCGTGAACTTATATTAATCAATGTGCTCGTTATAATTTCCTTTGGATAGTTTTTGGAAGCAGATGTTAATAAAGTCAAAATTTATGGTAAATGAATGTTGGTAATTCATCTGTACTAATGCAAGCAAAACAACAATAATCGAAGAGTAAAATACAATAACTACACACGATAACAAACTACGTATAGAAGAGTAAATTGCGTAGCTACCACCTGTTCAGACCGTACAATGATTTGCAGTTGTCCAAATGTGGCTTCGTTTAAGAAATGCTAGTTCCTTGAAGTAAAAAACGAAGTTCAGTAATTATATGAGCGCAGTTAAAATGTTACATATTTTAAAACTTTTTCTTGATTACTAATTTCTTGACTACTAACTGCAATAATCTGTGTTGTAAAATATGCAAATTATTTTGATAACGTATGGAAAAATAATAAAATATGCAATATGTATAACTTTTATGTTCATTTATTAAAAATTTAATTCTACTAACAGATATGCTAACACTTCATCTTTCTGTGGAGAGGGGAATCTTATTTTCAATTTTTCTAAAGCGACGTCCTATTTGATTAATGAGATTGTTTGCATTAAATTTTGTCACAATGCATTACTTTGCTTATACACGTTGCAGTAAAATAGCATTCTATCTTAAATTCAGGCAACGAGTGGAACGACGATTATATTCAGTTTACTGACTATATTTAGCTATTTATTTTATAGGAAAATTGATGCCGAAATTTTAGGAGAAAAAATACCTTAATTAATTTGTACATAATTTGGATGAATTCGTCCACCTCTTGAGAGATCATTCGAATAGTGCAAACTTTAAAAGTGACTTTCATTTATATGAAAAAAATAAATAAATACAGGCATTCAACGGAAACCTACAAAATTAATGTTTTTCTTCACCTACCACCACACAAATTTGCAAGTCTTTTGAATAAAAATTCATCCTAATCACATAAATAAACCTCTGCATTTAAATATTTCTGTTACGCCTTGCTCCTGAGAATAATTCCTTAATAATCTGGGCAAACACATCTACAAAATCCTGCTGCATGCAAAACTAAGGTTATTAACAGTAGTCGGATATGTGCATGCAGTCATGTTCTAATCATATTAAAACATGTTTGGAGCATACCTATGCACATTGCTTAAGTTTCAGTTTTTCATTGTCACAAGATATACAATGGTTTGCGAAGGCGCTTTTACACTCGAGAGATATATTGTCAAAAAACAAACAATTTAAATTAGAATAACCAACCCCAATATTTTTAACCCCTTTACATTCTGGTATTTTTGTTTTAGGGTGCAAAATACAAAATACAGGGTGGACGTGACATTTCTGAAAGCATCCAGATCCTTCCCAAGTATTTGATTCCTGTTAATGCATTCGAAAATATAAATGACGCTAATCTGAAAGAAATAACCCTAAAACAGATTTGAGTTAAATCCTGGTTGAAGAAAGTTTCAGGTACTTTGTATTTGTTGAATGAATCCACTCCAGGCTATAATTCATCCATTTAAATTCATTTTAGAGAAGAAATAAACGCAGGCTTAGCATAATTTTCTGTGTATCTTTAAGCAGGCAACGAAGAACAGTTTCAGTTGGGTTTTCTTATTTGTTCTATACACACCAAAAATCGTTTACATGTCCAAAGCTGATTGCAATCGAATGATTTTGTGGTTTCGTTATTGTGTGTAAGCTACAATTTTCAAAAATATGTTATATTTAGCAAATGCAAAACAAATACGTGAGCGACATAGCGCTAGCGATAGATATAGATAGCAGTACAAAAACCAGAAGAGAGTTTTGAGTTGAGCCCAGCCAGTCGAATTGAAAATTGAAGGTACTTTTTTTTACTTGAATACATTAACTTTTTGTGGATTCGTTACGTGAGGAAATTACACACACTTAACAAATGCAGAGTTTAGAGGAGCAATATGGCAATCTAAATCGAATAATTTCATCTAAATATTTGAAACGATAACCATCAAATTTTATTAAATCCTTCGAATAAATTGATTTTAAAATATCTAGTGCATGCAAATACGACATTTTGAAACAATGAAATAAAAATATTTATTTAGGCCCCTAACAAATTTCGTTTTTCTTTCCAGACAGTCTCCCTTGACTGTTTCCTTTTCAAGATGGCACAACGACAGGATTCCAAGCAAGCATCTTATTATCCCTGCAAAATTTGCTCTAAAGTGTTGACTAGTAAGCAGAATCTGGTAAGTCATACTCGCCGTCATACAGGCGAGCTCAATTTCGAATTTGGTAGATGTGGCAAATCCTTTGTGTCAAACGGCGCACTCAATGAACATTCAAAATCACACAAGCCAAAATCCCACAAGTGTTCAGTTTGCGACAAATGTTTTTCTTACTCCAGTACTCTTAAAATTCATATGAGGATCCACTCAAGTGAGAAACCATACAAATGCTCATCTTGCAGAAAGTGCTTTGCTACACAAGGTTATCTAAAAAGGCACCAAGTTGTTCACACCGGAATACAAGCTTACCAATGCACCCAGTGCATGAAGAAATTTGGTATAATGAGTAATTACCAAAGACATCTGAAGACACATCTTTCGGAACTAAAAGAAAGAAACCCAACCGAAAATGGCAAGGAAATTGAAAAACTCGCACATTTCAGAGCTCGCAATTTTTCCTGTGTTTTCTGTGAGAAGGCGTACTTTCGCTTCGATGATTTAAAGGTACACATTTGTGTACACATTGGCGAAAAGCCATACGAATGTGACTTGTGCGAAAAGAGATTCTTTTCATCGTCAGAGAAATGTCAGCACATCAGACGACATCACACTCTTGAAAAAATACATCCATGTCGCGTTTGTGGCATGAGATTCTTCTATCTGCTGAACTTAAAAAACATTTGTGGACTCATCCAGAAACTTCGACGGAAAAGCGTTACAGCTGCGTTTTCTGCGACAAAAAATTTCACAGAAACGGAAACTTGCATCAACACATTTTTGTCCACACCCGTGAAAAGCCGTATGCTTGTAAACTCTGTGGTAAAGAATATAATCATAGTGGAAGAAGAAATGCTCACATTCGAAGCCATCACACCGGCGAGAGACCTTACTCCTGCAATGTTTGTGGACGTGCTTTTGTTACCAGTTTGCATCTAAACATTCACCAGCGAAGTCATGCTTAAACACACAAGAGCCCACAATGACCATAAACATTTGAAATATATAAAAATAACAATAAGATAATGTAATTTGGTGCAACGTAATGCAACGTTTTCATAATCTTATTGACTTGAAAAGATAGAAATACTTATCTACAATGAATATAATTAAAGCATTATTAAAGCAATAATGCTGCAATATTTCCGGACGTGCTCTGAACACTCACCAACGAAGTCATGTGGACATACACGGGCGTCCCTAATGACTAGCACAACAGGAAATAAACAAAAATAAAAATGTTTTAGTAATACAGTAATTGTGTGTCATAATTTGTTAATATTTTCATTGGATTAAGACAAATTTAATTAAGTAATTGTGGATAATTAGAGGGTCTAAATAACTATCCTTATCGAGTATTTCTCGGCGGTTTTGTTGAAACGTTTTGGCGTATGATTAGCTGTTACGTTGTCTGGATTAAGAAGACATTGATTGATCAATAAACATATTTTTATTGTACAATATAAAAATCTGCAGTTATACAATAAATATGTAATATATATCAAATACAATTTCAAGTTTAAGTATTTGGTGACGAATTTAATAATAGTTCATCCTTTATTTCCAGTTATCTTAGGCTTTATACTTAAATTTAATATCCCAAACGGAAATACAAAATAATTGATAATTTGTGCTAATGATTCTTTATTTCTTTTGACTGGTTTATTTTCCATGCGACAACTTCCTTTTGTCAAAGCGTAAGTGAATAGCCTTTCCTACTTCAAAATTAAATTCAGGTATGCCATTCCCTGTGTAGTGTCCTAAAGATTAAATATGAGGTGGTTTATGAAAACTGCCCTATCTAATTAGAAAATATTTTTTGAAGTTACGCTGCGAATTAATCGTCATTACCAAGTCATGAAGTAAGTGTCTAAATCTACACAGACTAGTATTTCTATAAAGTAGTCCTACTTCTACAGTAGCCAGTAGCGCAAGGCAGAACTGTTACCTACTTGGTACAACATAACGAACGCTTGATTTATTACAAATCAAAAACTTGGGAATTCACATACAAGACAAACTTTAAAAATCTCTTCGCAATACGGCTATACAGCAACCCTAAACCAAAATCTATGGAACTACTTATCTTGCATTAAAAAATCATGTTCTGTAATGCTTTTACTGTAAGCACTTCATACTTTGTTCTGTCGTAGCCATAGCATTAGAAATACAAAGCACCCAGAGAATTATGAAAAGTTCGAGGGTGAGACGATTGAGTCGAATGGAAACGGAGATGGACCAAAGATCTTTCTCAGGAGAAAAGGCTCTAAGAAGGTGGAATGCATCATGTCTGAACGAATACCTAAATGGTTCGTGACAAAAGATTGTTGGGAACCTGGTCGCAATTAAAGTTGCATTTGAAATTCTTCATTTTAATAAACGCCGGATATGGTGTGCCTTTGACTTAAAGTATTATGCAAACTTATTACAAAAATTATGTATAAAATAAAAGTGTTGGAGAGCTTTATTATGCATTACGTCTTCTTAATTCGTTAACCGCAGAACCATTTATTTACGTGTACCGTTTTTAATGCAACAATTATTTTATCATGCGTGTAGTCGTACATATATTTGATTATAACCTCCATAACTTTCTCACTCACGATCAGTTTGCGCTCGCCTCACAAAGTACTCCATGGTCTGATGCGCATGTGTGTAGACTGATAAGAGAGTTTCCTTCTGGCAAACTGTGATAATAAATGCATGTTTGAAAAGTCATGTTCCACCATCCATATCTGGGATATCTTGGGGATATTGACACGTCTGTCGAATCCCAACTGAATTGCCTGATCTCTTGAGAATCTCTTCCAGACGTC
>JAQIXW010000794.1:0-24625 GCA_034700685.1 Willowsia buskii
TGACAAAGTGTTCCAGGTTAGTCTTTTCCCTAACAATAATTATTATTATTAACATGATGATATGTTCTGCTGCAGTGCAGTGGGATTTGTATGTCAAAATAACTCCCCATTCTCGTTGATGATGAAAATGATTCTTCATTATACAGTGTAAATTATCAGTGAAAGCGGGTTGTTCCCTGACTTCTAAAGCAAACCCTATGATTTCGTGGGGAACAAGAGTTGGTTAATTAGATTCTGTAATTTTATATTTGTTGCTTCACTTTTTCCTCTTTCAGAAAATGGACCAAAATCATGATGGGCTGGTGAGTCTTGAAGAGTTCTTAGATTGCTGTTGCAAGGACGAGAACATTATAAAATCCATTTCTGTGTTTGATTCCGTGATATAGCAAGGTATTCGCTGGATAGGACTACTTAATTTACTACTGCGGATATAAATTTATATATCAAATAAACAAATTTTATTCAAGAAAGTATCTACGTATGCGTATGTATTTGACAAACGAGATATTATTTATGATTTTTCTGTGCGATAATAGGGTATTATTGGATATAGATCAAAATTATTTAAGTAGTTGTGTAAACATATTTAAAGGAGTTTCAATGTACGCATATAATACATGGCCTAAACAAGAAATTATTCGATTTCAAGCACGAAATTATTTATATACATGTAGCCAAAAAGAAAACTAGGAAGAGTTCCTCAAAATCTATTCATTTTCAGCAGTTTACCGCTCAAAACAGAACAAAGATTGTGTGCATGGATTTCGCAAATGGAAAGGTATTACAAAAATCCAAATTATTGCGAATGTTTGAAGCGGTTTGAAAGAAAACTCGCATACTATTTTCTGTTTCCTTAGTGAGTTGTACAAATCCGATATACATGAATACATGACACGCGGTGAGCTAATCACTTGTTACGATGTAGTTGGCTGGTTTAATTAACTCAAAATTTTAATCACAGACACTATTTTTGGCAGTCATTAAAGGCTATTCCTAGTAATCAAAGGAAAAGTAGTAAGCGTATGATATTTTTGAAGTGCCATATTATTATTCTTTTGCGCTTTACTCCATTCTTGAGCGAAGGGAACCATCACGATAACCAGACCTTACTAGTTGATAACTTTAATGATAACACTTGAAAACGTACACACATTATATAACGCATAGCACAAGCTCGGATCTCCCTGCTGGATATTTGCAACTGGTATGAAAAAACCACAATTGCAATAAGCGTTTCTCTTTTCTGAAAACTTTTGAATTGCATAGCATATCTTGCTCCCTGTACATTCAATTACTATTTTAGCTACCTCACCAAAATTCCTGGTATTCTTTCCAGCATTCTAGAGAGAGCCACAGCCGCTAATGAAAAGTGTCATGAAAATTAACATGGAATGAATCAAGAAACATATAACTTTCACATATACATACATAGAACACAACTTTACAAGATAAAATTCTGTCAAAACATACATACCTACTTTGTCAACTTAGGGAAGCTGACAGTTAACTAACATGAGTAAAGCTAGTTTTTAGTTATCCATGGAAAAATTCTATAATTAACCCCCTGTCATTATTTTCTATGTACATACGTTGATAGTAAGCAAAAATGTAAAAGAATTATTTGCGATTGCTATGCAGGGAACTGAATACGTAAGATCAAAAGTCAGCACGCACATTCCCTAAAATCCAAGTTCGAAACAACTAGAAATGTTACTTTGCGTAGAATTACCTATTCATAATTTTTCAATAATACGTAGGCAATTTATGTATCATTGTAATGTTTTCATTTGTGCGTCCTTCTCATTGTGACTTGTGATACCTCGTATTGATCTACACTGTGCCCAAGAATGCATCTCACAAGAAGCTTCTTGATCAAGGCAGCTATATGTACTAGGTTTTAAGAATGCACTTTGCACTTGGCATTGGGCTTATTGCAACTTTCTTTGAAGGTGTACTCTTCTCATTAAGTCCAATCATGCACCCATGTCCTTCATCTGATGAACAATACTGCTAATTTAATAAATGTCATGGTTCTAGTTAATTACCATTAACAAATATGGAGTAATGTCAAAAGTAAATTTAGTTTTTTCCTCATCAAAATATTTGGATGTATTGAAGCGTATGTTTTGGTCTGTAGCACTTTTTATATTTTTGTTATCAACTAAATATAAACCGCCACTCGCCACACTTTCCAACAATATATGTACATATTGCATTAATGTATTAATAATCAATTATTGAGCACAGTATAACCAGATGCAATTTTTGTGAACTTCATAAAATGTTTTAGTGGACTCAATTATTATTAGTTTTGTACATGGATGTAATAAACCCTAAAAACTATGTGTGCAGGCATGTTTTCCAAGAACGAAAGTCATTCCAATTTGCAATTTGTGTACTTCCTCCTGCTACAAAAGTGTTTACCCTAATCCAAATTTTGACATTTCGTGCCAAATAATAGTAAGATTTCAAGTGAAAATTTATCGCTAACAAAAATTTATGCATGTTTCATTAAGTAAAAATTTGTTTTGCTATTTCGTACATAGATGTTCTTTACTTTTACGATCGATAGAGTGTAGATTATTGTAAACTTAACTTTAGTACATATGTATTCTCATGATACCTATTTAGTAGTTATATGATGTAGCATTTCAAAGTTTTGCTAACCCTCAAAATAGATTTACGATTATAATAATTTTATTTATGCAGTCTGTATTTTATCACAATAATAATAGTGACAACTACATGGTTCGATCGACCCTTGTTTTAAATCCACACGGTGATGTATAAAGATGGCGTCATTCACTACTAGTCATTTCAATACACACACACTACACACGTTTCTGCTAACATTCTGAGTCTACGAATCCAGGCTTCCTTCCTTACCCTCTAGTTACAGCTACATACTTTCTCCTCTTGCAACTTTCAAGCCCAATTGTGTATATAAGTTACAAAAGCACTCCAATGTTATTGTGATCCTTAGTATTTCTAACACTACTTTCTACGCTACACTACTAGACATACTTTTTGTTGCCATAGATTCAGAATTTTATATCCATAAACCAAATTTGGCGATCCCTCTACTCCAGGCTTGTTTAAATTGGTAAATTGGGATAGCTTCCAATGGTAATTTTATTTTCAAAACTACCCTTGTTTACTTACAATATCTTAGAACCTATCGAACCAATTTTTAATCACCCCGAAAGGAATCATACATTCAAAATTCTCTTCATCTACTCAACATACAAAATGTGATTTCGGAAATTAATTCAATTAAGATAATCGAACACCTGAAATGAGTACCATCACAGTCCTTTACATTTCCCAAATTTGAGGCATTAATCCAAGAAAAAACAGTTAAATTTATTTGAGGTAATACGCATTTACTGAATAGCAACAACCTCGAAAGTAGTTTAGATCTGTGTATTATTTAGAGTAACCACGTTTATCATGAACATTTTATACATGTCTGTACCTTAACCTGTCCAACAATGTAATATTAAAGAGTGCGAGTTTAAGTTATCACCGGGGTAGGATATCACAGTGCACAGTCGGCAATGATTACAAATGGATCAGAACTAGTATAAGGAATGTATGAGTGTAGTTTTAAGCGCATCAGTCTGTAATGCAACTTGTTAAGGGTAACCACTTTATAAAATTGTCGTTAAATATAATGAACCAAATTATGTTATAATGCCAGGTAATATTATTGTTAGCTTTGCTATGTGAGGTAATGGAACACAAACAAGTGTATAAATGAGTGTATGATAAAACCGTTTATGCAACCAACTCGTTTATGAATTATCGATGAGCGCGTAACAACAAATAAAATTTATTTTAAAAAGTTGACCAGAATTGTAAATACTTTTAAAAGTGGTGTAACTTTTATTCATTTTTGTTCTTTGTTTGACATGGTCCTTAAAGTACTATTAAGGTAGATCGGTAAGGTAATGAGAGCATCCATCATTTTTATTGTAACTGCAATGATATTTTTGGTATTTCGAATCACATACCCCCCAAAAAATAAATACATGCTTACTTCAAAATAAGAAAGTATAATAATACATAATAATAACAATTAGAATAAGAAATATTAAACTCATGGATTCATCATTAATTTGTAAGATTTCACCACAAGCGATTTTATGTACATCGTCATTTCGTATTTAATTACTATGCACTAGCGTTGTCTTTAAAAATATTCAGTTGCCACGCTGCTATATAAACATTTATCAGGCATTTGAAAATTTGAGGGTGGACTTTGTGTGATCTTCCAAATCAACTATTCAAAAATATCTACAATTACATTCTACTTAAATTACCATACGTTATTAGCATTATTCGCTTAAAATAAGTTTGTATGCTACACAGTTTCCGCATTCATTCATTGCTGATTTTACTGATAGACCGGGTAAAAAAGACTTGTTGCAAATAATGAAATAACTTTATACTGGGTCATCAATGTTAGTTTCAATTTTACATTTGAGAATTGAGACGCTAAAAAACAATGCTGGAATGCTGAGATTTGTGATACATGCTGAAACAATTCTCATATAGAGCGCACCAAAGCGTTCAAACAGATCCAATACTTGCAATGGAAAAGGCGGATAGATATACACAAATAGTATATTACGTACTACTACAGAAGTAAACCTACAAATTATACTACTATTTTGTTTGTTTCATATTGGAAATGCTAGAGGACTACTAGAACTAGTGATAGAACAAACGACAAAAATCAAGTCAAGTTTAATTTAACTGGTTTTAGTTAATAAGCAGCTTTTAGTAGTGCAATTTTACACGTTTTATGGGTATGCTGCTCTCGTGGCGTCAAAAAATGGAGTTTTCATGGAGACACTTCTCGTGAGGCTAGTGGCTGCCGAGGATGAGTTGTAAAAGTTGGTGGTGAGTCGAGGTGAGTAAGTAACAGACTTTCCTCCACTCGTTGTCGGCATGGCTGGTGGCATGTTTGGTGGTAGATACTGTGTGCTCAGAACTGATGGCTGATTATTATGGTAAAATGAGTAGGAGTATGGGTGTGATGGGTGATGATTTCTCTTTTGGCTTATCTGGCTCTGCAAAGTCCCCCTATCAGAGAGCGTCGTGAATATTGTTGATATTGATCCAGTGTAACCGGGTCCAGCCTGCTGTAACATCTTTTTCCTCTTTTTATGAAGCCCTTGACCTTGCTGACTAATTGTGTACAGCTTAGGAATGAAAATGGAGAAAAGGAGCACAGTTGCCGTAGCAATGAATGCGATGCACGCAGCGGGCTCCTGTATGTCAGATGGACCCATGTGCACAACCAAAGCCCAAGTCACGGCTATCGGTAAGGTGAGAAATGCAGCAAGAGTAATCTGTATCATTTTCAAGAGAAATAAGAAATAGGAAAAAAACACCAAAACATTTTAATCAAGAAAAAGATCGTAAACATTTTCTTTTGCTATCAAATACTTTGATTAGTTCTTCTGACATACCCATTTTGCCTCATTGTAGTTCCTCCTAATCTTGAGTACAGATGTTCCATAGAGAAAAACGACGAGAATGAGGCATCCCAAGTAGATATGAAGGTACAAGTAGTTTTCAAACGAGTAGTTGCACTCCGCAAGTACCCATCCAGTATCCCTTCTGATTACTTCTGTCTCAGATCCCAAAAACCATTGAATATTTATGGCAAGTTGAACCGCCACAATAAAGGCGAAAGTAATAAACTGATTGATGGCCGACACTCTGCCGCCTAGGCCCAACTGTACGAGGCACCTTAGCTGCATAGCCTTCAAGAGAAGAATTCCAAAACAAACAGTTGCAGCCAAGGACGGAAGGAATACTCGTAGATTACACAGTAGAATTCCAGGTGGAAGAACAAACAGAACAACACTCGAGTAAAGCATCATTACACCAAGGAGGAGCAAAATCCCGAATAACTGATTTCCTTGAAGTGTTCCATCGCACATTCGTTGGAGCACGTATACGAGCATGTAGAGGGAGATGAAAACTCCGGTTATTGCAATTGCCGTTACCACCATTGCCCACACTCTAGATATATAAAATTCTGGAGTTGACATCATGCTTCGCATGTCAATAGAATCATCGTGCCGTTGTCGGAAATAGTCTTGATTTTCAATTCCATATTTGGCAGTTTTGCCACGACGTGATGTCGAGCTGGTTTTACTTGACTTGAGCCAGGCTGAAGCTGAATCTTGTGTTGTTGACTCTACATTATTCATCCCGAGCATAACATCCAGAACCAGTCCATCTTCACTCGAGTACTGACCCACCTGTGTGTAACGTTTTTATTATTAAGTTACATAATTCATTAAATTCATGTGGATGTTGTATCATTATTATTGAAAATGTGATTTCATGTCAAGGTAGTACTGCCCATAAAAAGGCTTACCCTAGAAACGCGGCCATTAGTTTTGCTGAGGAGTAGGTCGTATTTTCTGCTAATCAGCTTGCCCTGATGGTTTATCCTACGGCGAGCCCCTTCCAGCTCGTGAGTGTTGGCTACAGTGGACTCTATCTCCGTTGTTGGGGCTGTAGTTGGAGACAAAGGAATGTTTAGTTTCTTCAAAGCTTCGGAGATGGCACTAGGCAGCTGAGAAACGTCGCATGCTGAAGAGCCGCTACCACAGGATTCTAGCTGAGCCATTCTCAACGCAGCAGAATATACAGAGACTGCACTCACAATAAAACCAACCTGATGACAGAAAAAATCGTCATTCTTAAGGCCTTATGATGAGTTTAGTTATTAATGAGAAAATAAAAATATTAATATTCCCTTACGTCGGGTTCTGGCCGAAATTTTTTGTCTAAGAGGGCATTGTTCAGGTTTCTGCAAGACGGCCTAGTTGTAATGATGGTTTTAGCGCTGGGAAACTTGCAGTCATATACCTGTTCAATGTAGTCCTTTGTTTCTGGATCAATTTGTGTCAAGAAAGCATCCTAATTGGAAAACACGTGTTAATCAGACAAATTAGATCAGCATAAAAACATAGTTTACAAAACACATAAGTATACAATTAAATTTATTATATGTATAACAAGTTTTACCGTCAGCTTGTCAAGCAAATAGCCTTTGAAGTCAGGATTTGCCGAAACATGAGGCTGCATAACAAGTAAGTTGGAATGAAATTTTACACTCCAGTCTTTAATCAACTCGTCATCCACTCCTACCGATCCTAAAATCCATGCTTTGTCCTGCACTAATTGTTGAAATTGTTCAACAATGCTGTTTTCCCCTTCACTGACAAATCGTTCCATTTCCATTGATTCAAGCATTAGAACCACTGTCTCAACCCCTTCCTGTAGTATTATGGTGCAAAAAATATTTAAAAAATGATTAAGCATACAATATTTACCACATTACATAGTCATATAATCTGTTGCTAAATATAATTCATATTATGTGAGGCCATTTACCGCTTTTTCTTTCAGAAAATTCACAACACTTCCCAAAATTTCCTTGTCATCTTTCTCCAGAACAAGGGAATACTTCATCAGTATAGATTTTTGAGAAGCAATGCTTTCAAAAGCCTTAAGGGCATGAGAACAACTGGAGATAATGGCTACACTTGCACTTCCTAGTTGATTTACCAACGTCACGACACCCTAGATCAAATATCCAATTGCAAGCATAAATAGACATTAGTTGAGTTCCAGTTTATTGATCCTGTCATTACAATATATATAAACGAGAGGCACTTACTTCAGCCACGCTGGATATATCCGGGGCCGTTGTGAACACATTTGGATGCTTTGACAACAGCAGCTCAGCAGCTCTTGCCGATGTGACGACTGCCGATACATTGTCATTGTTAAGAGCTTCCAACGGCCTGTCAATGATTCGTTCATTGTTACGACCTCCAATCACAATCGTACCTAAGCAATTTTCAAGAAAACGAGCATAATAACATAAAGCGAATATTTTGACAGAAATGGGTATCCGATTGGTAAAAAAAGCTTGTTCATTGTAAGTTGACAGTTGACAAGACATAAATAAAGTATTTTACTCCGGGCATGTTTTTGTGACATGCATAAATCATATTTTTTACACGTATATTTTCTATCAAGAGAGTTTTCACCAACCATCTCAAACAAAGTTTTCTGACAACAACGGATCTGTAACCTAAGCCGCATGGCTATTTTTTCCAGAAATATTTACTACGACTACATGTCGCAGCAATCATTTTACTAATTGTAAGCCGTCAAATGTAATAATCAATTAATTGCCCAAAGTCATCAACCCTATTCGTAATCCGTCCTTCTCCAGTAATACCACAACAGGCCACATCATGCATGAAAAAGCATTTAGAACATCATCTAACATTTATATATACTGGACATGAACGTCAACCTATAGTTTATGGCTTCTATTCTCTAAATTAATCCAGTTATAAACATAGCATGCTCATTAGTATTCACGACAACGTCAGTTTCAGTAAGTCAGTACAATAACAGCACTCCCTTCTTCCTCTCTAACGAGTTTTATTTTCTCTAGATTACCAGCGAAGCTGCAGGCTTTGAACTCTCTTTTCCCTTTACTACTACATGAAGCATAATATTCTTGCCACTACAACTATAGAAACTGGATCTGCTAGAAAATTGGGACATGGACTAGCTGGACAACAACTGGTTTCATATGAATTGTAGTTATGTCATCGTATCGTGAATACTGAGAGTAAACTGCTGCTGCTATTTACTTGAGAGAAATACATTTTGCATTGAAGTTGTTTTTATTATTAGTATGCAGCTTGTGTATGGTAGCCATGGACACCTTTTGATTTCATTCCTAGATTTTATTTCTTGACCAGCATGCTGACCCAGTTTTCTTGATTTAAAGCTAACATTAGGAAGGAACAAGTGGAGAGGGAAAATATTTATGCGTCTAGAGTTTATTGCATATTGCGTGTTGATTTTCATTATAATCCCACACTATTTTTCAGCAAATATTCGATAAGTGTTTGTGTGTGCAAGGTGCACCATATATAAATCCCTATAAATAAATACGACGAGGTCGGTACTCTCTTCTCTTGTACATTATATGGTGTAATGAGTATGCAATTATGCGTGTGAAAACCTATAATAAAAAATAAATGCTTAACAATAATGATATGTGGGTGAGCGTCGGGACTAGAAGCTTAATAAGTTTGCGTTTTACATTTAGACATACATGGTTTTCATTTTTCATTTTTTAGCTCTAAGGTGTGCGTGACTTGAGTTTGCCATGTTCGGATTTGACCTACTAGTTCCAATAATATTTATCGTTCTTACACACATTGAGTAATTGCTGCTACTGCGTTTTGTTTTTAACTCATGTCAAAATTTAGGCAAACCATACAACACAATTTAAAATAAACAACTGTGTATGCTAATCGCGCACTCATTTAACTGTTTTAGGGTTTTTAACAACTTACCAATGAGTGGAGTGTCCTTATGGAGTGAGGCCCAGTTCAGGAGTTTCTGCGTTTCCGTCAGTGCAGTACTGCTTTCCCCACACGTATCATGAACAGAGATATCTGTGTAAAATGAGAGGCAAATTGATTCGAATAATATGGCATTAGTTTCATTTCAAAAATTTCCCGTAACAGGATCAACTGAGTTTTAAAAATTGAAAATGATTGGTAGAAAATGTAGTGGCTTCAAGGCATACTTTACGACTTCTTATATAACTAATACTACTACTACATAAGTAATTATAATTATTTGCTTTAGTCCCATTGTTCATAAAAACTACTTGTTAGAGTCATAAGTGGTAAAAAACGGTACCAATTGCGAATTCCTCTGGCCACGATCGATTGTTTATGACTTCGACTGCCCATTTTACTGCTTCAAGTTGTTGATACGAGTGAACGTTCAGTCGACCGCATGCCGTTCTTGGTTGATCAACCTTAGAACCTGACTTTTCCGGTTTTGTCTCCGGTTGATGTAGATCCACCAGAACTCCTGTTTCAAAAAATGAGTCGAAATTAAAACACCAGTGTCAGCAAAAAGATCGAAGGCATGAGTTCAAGAAGTCCGCCGAACAGGAACTTGATGATAAGAAATGATTTAAAAATATGTACGCATGGTTTTATAACGAAGTGAAATTTATCCCAAAACTTTAAAAAATTTTGAGCAATGAAACCAGTGCAGTACGTTTCTGCCAATATATTTAAAACCATGAAAATAGAAACAATGATTATCCTTCAACTTACCTATAATTGCCTTCTGACTGTGACTGTGAGCCGGTTCACTTGACGACACCTTGACAACGGTAGTCGCCGTAATGACTATCAAGATGGAGGTGATGATCGGCAGAGTGAGGAAACTACGCTGGCAGAACATGATCATATCCGCTGTCTGTGCCAAGATTGGCCTCTGTTTTCTCGCTGTGTCTAATGTGAGCCTCTCCTTCTTCCAGTGCGTCAAGCATGCAGACACGACTTAATTTGCACACCTGTTGCGAACGAAAGAGAAAAAAAAACAAATAGGAAACATTGCATTGGTTTTATTTAAGTCAAAAAGTTCAACGACTCGAAAACATCGAAATCTACTTGGTGATGATAACGAAGATGGAAGATATACATTTTGTGGTTGTTTGTGTTGTGGCTTCTTAAATGACAGTTCAGCTTTGGAGCATTTTCTAACTCTACGTTGTTAGTTGCAATTAGCAAGTGATTTGAATCCTCTGTATAACAGCATACTTTGTTCCAACAAAAATAGCTTAAAAGATATAATTTATGACTTAAACTCTACGTTTTAATGCTTCTTAGTTATCACCATGATTATTTTTAATAAAGAAAAAATCAATGTTAAGTGGGCATGTAGGTATTCAATAATTTATAGCTTGTTGGCACTCACAGTCACTCACTTAGACTTCCTTGTGAATAAAAATAATTATAAGTAATAAAACGTGAAAGACCGTTTTCTGGGTATTATTTTTTCATGCGGGATCGATACTAATTACATTTGAATGAGCGAATCAAAAACCAATGTGAGCTTTTACGTGAGGTATATTTGACATTTCCCCTCAATAGCTAATTTTTTAAACCAAGTTTTGCATGAAGGATGCTTATCTTCACGCTTCACGGGTGGTTACACAAACCAATCATTCGAATTAATACCAACACCAACCCTTAAACATGCAGTACAATCATAGTAGTTAGAAGAGACGACAAAGACCATACATCTGCCACCTCACGTGAATTAAATCTACACAATAACATAAGGCTACACAGAAATTTGTTGAATCTGTGAAAATGCGTGTGACCTTAGCTTTGTTTACACTATTTCTTCAATTTCTGCTGACATGCTATGTGACTGCATGCAATTTCGGATGTGAAAAAATAATAAAAGCGCATACCTTCAGGTTAATAGATGTGATTCTTGTTGTTAAAGAAAGTGGATCATGATCACACACGTCGGGGTGCACACGGCACAGACTCAATAAGTAATGACATATATACCGATAAATTTACTAAAGAGACTAAAATAGTTTGTTCGTTCAAAATTACTATCATTCGTAAAATAATAACTTGAGAATGTAGGGTGTCACCGGATAAATACATTTAGACTTTTCAAGGCAAACATCAAACAAACACGACAAAAATATCATGAATTGAGATTTTTTTCTACCAGTCATACAAATAAGTAATATTTACGTGACGACATGACACAGACATTTCCAATTGCCAGCCATTATTCATTTATCCACACAAATTATTACTAGCCCGTCGTCAGGTGTTCTCGATTAAGTTATCATGTTTTAACACCTCATATAACGTGAAATACGGTGTAAGAGGCAACATACGAAACAATCACGAAGACAAGCACAATTTTTACCAGTGCCTGAGTCGAAACAATTTCAGACTAGCCATTTTCTAATGTGCAATAAGCGTAATAGTAGAGGCAGAGGGCTCATCATCTCAGAATAATAGTATTTTCCTGTGATGAGCTCAAATAATCATGTAGTCAATAAAATACATAATATAGCATCAAGCATCATCACCACTCTAGTGCAACGTGAAAGATTCAATTTTTAAGTAGAAAAGATCACTTTTATGATTATCCAAGTTGCTGAACCAAGTCCAGAAACCGTAAGCTCTAAATTTCAAAATGTTAATGGCTCAAAAAATTGCAATTGCATGCACAAGTGTTGTATGATGTAGAAAATTGTGTTATGTAAAGGCCACGACGACCGACTGCTACGGTGATTATGAGGAATCAAATGCTAATGGCAAACTCTACGAAAAATGTTCAAGCTTCTTTCTACATGATTCACCGACTCCTTCGTTTCATGTTAAGCATGAATTTGTGAAAATGATACTTCCCTTGATTTGTACAGCGAATTGTTGTGTTTGTAAAATCTTTATCATTATTACATATTATTTAACAATGAATTTGTATAGCAAAATGATTTGGTGATAGGAATCCTATTTTCAGGTTCAAAAGAAAAATTATAATCTTTGCACCTTCTGAAGTGCCCTTTAATTCTTCTAAATTTACAAACTTTGTGGAAAAACATGAGTAGCATTTGTTGCACTAGGATATCATCTTCAGTAAAATTTCATGTTACAGCACTTCAGAAGTACAATTTGCTAATCAAAATCTTCAAGAAACAAATTCGTAAATTTGAGCATGGTGTATAGTAAATAAAATACAATGTTGTTAAAAGCCTAAAAAATGTGCTCACTTTTTGCAAACTCTGTTTACATTGACTACACAAGCATAAAAATAAATCTATTTGTATGTGCGGTGAAATGAATTTCTACCATACAAGAACATATTTATACCGGGGTACCTACCGAGGAGATGGACTATACGCTTAGGTAAAGGCAATTTTGAAGGTTAACTGTTTTACCACGTTTTTTCTGAGGCACATGAATTTTGTTATCTTGGGATTTGTTCATTTATGGAGCATTATGGAGTATCGTGACATTCTTTTTTTTAATTAATAGATTCGTAAATGCAGAAAAATGATTCCTCTTCATTTTTAACAATTGATTTTGACTTTTTGACTTTAAAATATGATCAGTTAGCAATTCTTATTTTGAAACTCATTAAATTGTCTAGCTTTACTGTTTATTTTTTGTTTAAGTTCGCGGTAAATTAGAATACATAAAGAGGCTTCGTCTTTAGACGGACCTTTTCAAGGTATGTTGTAGCTATTTATAAAGATCTCTCTGCTCTTTGAGAGGTTTTGAATTTTTTAAGTGGTTATGTATTTCAACGACTGACTTTTTACGCAATACACATGACTTATTAAAAAGTTTTTGATCGATTCATCATTCATCGATTTTGAGTTAGAACTAATTGAATTTTGCTACTTGAAAGTTTTATCATGAAAGAAGGAAATCTTTTCATAAGCCGACTCAAAGAGATTTTTGAAAAGTGTGTAATTAAGAGGATCGATGCAAACTATTTATTAATTTTACTCACGCTTGAAAGCAAGTTTGGTTTACGTAAGCAAAAATGTTTTTTAATTGTTTGCTCTTGAAATGATTTAATTAGTTGCGTCTTATTGGTTTCACAATATGGCATTTCATATTTATCGAACCTAAATACTTTTTGAAAACTGAAAGTACATATTACTCTAAAACTCAATATTAATAAGCTAAATATACTTTGTTAAAACGATGCAAAGTCTAGGTTATATCGCGAAGATATCCATTAAGCAATCAACTATACTCTTCAATTAAAAGAATATTCGTACTTGATCGTTCATCGTCCCATAGTTAAAGATTCACTTTTACATCAACGAACATAGTATAGGTATGTTACTTATTCCAGCGTATTTTTTTTACTAAGCATTACATCCTATTTTAGGAATAGGATTTAAGATCACTGGTTTGCATGGTTTGCATGTGAGATTTTAGAATCGTGATTGCGAAAAAAGAAAAACATTTCGTTTGATTTGCTCACTTGCATCATCGTTTTAAATTTATCGGTAAATTTGCCTTTAACCCTGGATGCATCAAGAATTTTTTACAACTACCTGTCGCTTTAATAAGCCATCAACCATAGCTTTAGGAGCAATTCGTGGATATTTTTTCCTCGATGTAAAGCGTACTTTTGTGGTTTAGCCAAAATCTTGAAATAATATGTGCTTAATATTGATGAGAATGGAGACGAGTTGGGTAGTTTTTATGATTGTTTCTTGCATATTTGCACGCTAGCAATAAAATCGGGTACGATAATCGACGAAGAAAAATGCTTTTTTGCTGTTTCTGAAGAAATATTTTGTCCAGGTGCATTCTATCTTAACCATACTCCCTCACGCTCAAGTTCATGAATCAAGTACATTTTGCGAACATATTGTTATAGTGTCGATTGCAACTACTGATAAAGGCATATAAATCAGAGGTGATCCTACACATGTAAGTTGCAGTAAAGTTTGTTATTTCGTATGCACTAACTCAACACGAATAAGCAACAACATGGATACATTTTTGAATCATAAGATCTCGGTGTTTGTTATTTTTCTACAAGATTCCGTCATTTAGGCAAGATTCAACTACTATAGAGCTATTTTTTATTCTTTGTATTTGTATATGGTATATTATGCTTAATTATTCATGAATTGATTGATTTTAATTCATAAGTACGGTCCAAAAACATGGACGCAAACGCACACGTTTTAGCCCGAACAAAAAGCTTTGAATGATACCACTTTTTAACAATCCGATGTAATGATGAGAAAAAGAATTTAGTTTCTTTTAGCACCGAAGAAGACATTATAGTTCAAAATGTAGTGGTTTGGCTTTAAAACGTTTAAGTTTTCCCCCTAGTGTGCTTGCTATTATTCATTCTGTTGTGCATGATTAGAACTGCTCAATGTTTGCATTCATAAACGCAGACAGAGCAGTGGCCGGTGGTGGGGTAACTTTCGTTACTTTACATTACGATTTAGTCAGTGGTTAGTGGCTACAGTAAAAAGAATAAAACGAGGAATAAAACAGTTTTCTGAAAATGATGGTAAATGAGGTAATATATGCTGGTAATCGTCACAGTAATCTCTGGGGGAACGATAATAATTGGATTTCCCAACATTGGGAAATCTTACATTGCTTGACCTTTACTGCGATCATATCATTACTACCATATATATACATCTATATTTTTCCCCATCGTTGATGTCGTCGTGAGTGTAGCTTCGTTCCTCGCAGGTTTTACCTTGGACAAAACAAAAAATACAAAGATGGCAAAATCATGCTGTTATTGCTGTGCAGGCAGTCAGACTTTGCTAACTTGATTGTTTTTTTTAAAGAAGGAATAAATGAACAATAACTTATTTTACTGTTTTACGCATTTGTACTTCCATTTCTATTGCTTCTTTCACATTGATTCGACTTTGTCATGATTGAGTGGAATATTCGGCCGGCCGGACATGGAATGAATATTATACTATCGTCATGAAACGAATAAAAAAGAACAGTAAGAAGTGGTTTGTTATTTTTTTACTAAGAATTTGTGGTAGTTTTTGTATCAAAAATGACTAATGTTCATTCTTTCCTTCAAAGTACAATCGGTACATGAAAGATGTACATAAAAAAGGACTGTAAAGTATACAATAAATTTTAGTATTGCCATAATATTCTCCATATTTTGCATTTTGTTTGAGCATATAAAAACTGAGTTCTCTTTGTGATGAAAAAATCTGGACAGTTTAAGAGCCACGTTGCGCTGCTCTTTTTTATCGGATATTTTTTCCTTATTTTTAGTGCATGGACAGAGTATAACTGATTGTTGTGGAGTTGGAATTTATTGCTGGAACAAACTGTTTTGCATATTTATCTAGGATTTTGTTGATTGCTGACAACTCCATGTGTAAATATTTTTGTGTGTTCTGCCCTAGGCAAGTGCCAGTACTTCAGTGTTTCTCACTCACCCACTCATAAAACATTCCTTGACTTTCGCATGTCGAGGATTTTTACTTGGTGAGACGATGAACATGAAATTAAGAGGGAAAAAGAACTTTTTCCATCATTTTTGTGCATGTCACACACAAGAGAGTAAAAATAACAGGAGGTGATACTAGATAAAGTGTTAATTAATCCGGAGGCCTACGTTTTTACCCATATAAAATGGGCCATATACCCAGATTGAGTTGGATGTACTACACGGTTGTACAAAACAACATACCTTAATACCCATTGAGATTTAATCATAATATATTTTCTTTACGGTGTAGTAGTTTACCATAGGACAAAAGAATTCACCTTGTTTGGTTCTTTTCTTCTTGCAAACATTCATGCCATGAATGCGAATTTCATGGCTTGTATCATGCTCGTTGCTTTTACTATTAGAAAAAATGCAGCATAATTTTTCCGTGGCTGATTGAAAGCCTTGATATGGTGCACTTTATAACTGCCATAAATCTTTTGCGGTGGTGGAGGTGATATGATGATGGTGATCCATTATGCACTGTGCAAATTTACTGACCGACCGAAAATTCAATCCCTACTTTCTTCATTCATTGCCTGCATACCCTACTACTAGGAAATACCGGGATCACAATGCATTTTCTAAAAATGAAAGTGATACTTCCAGAGTAGACAGATTTTTACACGTCTGAATAGAACAAACATAAAATAGCATTAATGGGAACCAGACATGAAAAAAAACAAAGCATACACTTTAGATAATGTTAAATTCTTTTTATGGTCTTTGCCACTAGTCAGCTCAAACAAAGCAATTCTGAATTATTAATGACATGCATTTTCTATCGGTCACTTATTTCTTGCAGAATGCATACTTCAAGAATTTGTGATTTTTTTGCAAATTTAGTTTATTACCCATGTAATGGGCAGCTTGCATTTTCCCAGTTTCATTAGTCCGAGTCTAGTAAATTGCATTGTTACCTATATTTTATGAAATATTATAATGTGTGTAAATTGTATTGGTTAATCTTTCCTTCAGCTAATTATTTTAAAAACATTATTACTCGATTGTTTTACATAACTATTACGCACGTTTAACTACATTAGCTTATCAAAACCCTCTAGGCTCTACTTGTGCTTTCGACAGATCTCTGGTGTAAATCTCAAGTTCACTTTTCACATTTTACATCAACTACACAACATTACCTCGGCTGTCTGCCTTACCTAATAAGCAATACACATTGGGGATTAGTGATGATGATTGATGATTGGATTAACTACGATGTAAATTGATCTAGAACTATTCTTCACCCAAGAATCCGCATGCAACGAAGTATGCATAACACTTGTGAATTTAAGTGCAATACCAATACACAATTAATCTACGTAACTCACCATCACGGTCACATAGCAGGCGGTTGTGATTAATTTTTAATTTTACTTTTATACAACTCAAAATCCATTTTATTACGCTTCTTTACGCTCGCGCCTATGTAACGTTCATCTTGGATGCCAATGTTCTCATAATGCATATTCGTGTTAAATAGATGTTCTTGTAATTAATTACTACGAAACAATATCTACTTCATATGGGATGATAATAAGGGTAAATGCAGCAGATTACAGTACAGTGAGTATTTGTTGCACTTACACTTTATGAATTAATAATAACTCACATAGTTCGATAAGTAATTATGTCTTTGAGATTATCTTGTTGAAGCCCCAAGCCAACACTGATGGGAGAAGTAAATTAATTTAATAACTTGCATGTGTAAGACATGCAGCTAAAAAGTTACACGACATGCCTTACGCCTCGAATGTATTAGAAGCAATAAACTCTGCAATTATTATTATCCTCTTTGTTACAAGCTTAGTCCCGCAACAGTTTCTGTTTTCAGAGTTTTTTTTATCATTGTTTTGTGCTAACATTAATATTACATGTGTATGTATACGCATGCTCCTACAATATTATTATAATGCTACCGTTTTGAAGTTTAATTACTCTTCATTTCTATTTTCCCTCTCGCAAACAGTTGAAGTTTAACAATGCAAACTGCAACGAAAGTAAATTATTGATGTTCATTCTTCTCAAATTGTCAACATCAGAGACAGGTGCAACATGAGGCGTGTCCTCACGCAAATCGTAAAACTTTATTCATGATATTGTGTACTGCAACTTGATTCTCACAAGAAAATTACTTTTTACACCCGTTTCTTAGCTCTGAACAAATCAGCCAGTAAGTTAGCTCATTTTTTGTAATGTACAGTTGGATGACTAATTTGTCCTGATTGTGCTTGTAAAACTAACAAATTTGCTCAATGATCATGCTATGTTGAAAAGAGTGAGGAGAAGATATATATTTTCCTTTAAAACGCTACCACAATCAAGACTTTTAATCTAGTAGAGAGAAATGTAGTTTAAAAAGTTCTGTGCAAATTTATAGCTAAAGCAGAAACGATGAAGCAATAACATCAAATTGCTTGTAATACCGGAAGCTCACAAGTAATGACAATAACAAGTCGTACTTTCATGCGTTCAGGGGTTACTACAACGACTTGACAATAATTGTAGTTAGTTAATACATCGTATCCATTACCAATAACTTATGAAGAATTCAAGCTATAAATTAGATTTAAATACTCTTCTAGGCTTCTACAAATGAAGAATGTGAAAAAGCGTCACAACTTTACTAATTCCAACCGACATTTGTGTACATTTTTAGATTTCATTTTTTATTGCACTCAAAGAGCATTAGGATGTATGTCATAAATAACGTTACCATTTTAAAAAGGAAGTGAGCGCACTACACATTGCTGTCATCATTATGGTCGATGCAATCAAGAGAGACAATAATAGGTACTCGCTCATATTATTGATACAGCTATAATCAGTATATATGTATTTCTAGTTTAACTGCTGCTGTGTTGTGCTGTTGTATACTCATGTCAGCCAAGAAAACAATAACGAAAGTAAGAATAAGAATTCCTGAAAGAAAATTATCAGCTAAGCAACCCGATTTCTTTATGATGTTCTATTGCAATGTACGTAAGTACTACAATTTTCATCTAATAACTGCACTATTTAAATTAAATATGAAAAATTGGTTTCACTTTGCCATATATTCAAACTAGCACGTTGTCAGAGTTTTTAAAATAACGTGTTGACTTCTTAAAGGATGTTGCTTTCTGCGTAATGTCCCTTAACACACACCTGCAGTTTCATTACAACAAAAAAGCAGGCGAAAAACGACAATTTTCTTGTCGCCTCACAAAAATCAGACGCCAAAACTGAGGCAACATGTATGAGTCTCTACAACTTCACCAAACCTATCATTATATTATTACTCTACCCCCTTGTCGCTCATCAAGCTAATGTACACCTAGAAACGGCCCATCTTTTTTCGTCTTCCCTGGAATTATCGTCATGGATGGAAAAACAGAATAAAAAATCCTGAGAAACATTTGAGCGACATCTCATCCCTAATGGAATATTCCCATATTCCTCGCTACACCATAATTTTAATGTCGACATAAAAATGAATAAGCAAAATACTACTAGGATTACTATTGAGATTGCCTGAACTTTGTCTGGTGCTGAATTCTGATTTAGAATGTAATGTTGTGTTTACACTCTTATTGGTACAATATGAGTGTAAATATATGCACAAAGTAATGTTTTACATTTTTATTTTAAAAACCCTACGTTTATGTGTGCCTATCAGTCTTTGAAAGAATTTTTTGTGTTAAAATTCACAGGTTCATTTGGTGTGCAACAATGCGTAATGCCTGGTAAAACCTTCAACGCACTCGCATTGCACACTGTTACTGCATTTTCGTAGAGTAAAGCACTAATAAATAGATTATTGTCTTTTGTCTTGTCAGGGGAAACATTTTATCAACATTGTCATCAGTATATTGACGCTCAGCAACAGCAGCTTGATTTTGCAGCTTACTGACCATCTGTAATCATTACTCGCTTGATAATAACTCATTTTGTAAAAGAATGTAAAAATTTCGTGGAAAAGTTCTCTTTGTAGTAATAATCTGAGAGGGAAACAAACCCTTCTGATAAGGCATTCTAGTCAAGCTTGAGAAAGCACTGATATTTATTTCTGGACAATTCTATTTCCAAGTAAAACACTACATTATAACCAAGGCCTGAGCGAGAAGTAAAGGGATTATTATTATGTGTGTGAACGAAAAATTGACCACCATCTCATCATCAAATGATATAAGAACAGAACATGATCATCCTCTGACCGAGAGGGGAATGCTAGAATCAAATGAGTGATATTAATCTGTTTCTCTGCGGTTATCTCTACATCTTCTTGTCAAGTGCGGAGCTGTTCTCTCACAGACCGACTGCATGACATGCATGGAATCTACTTAGCACTGTTGATCTTGTTCTCACCCATTTTCCACATGTAAACTCTAGCATCCAAGAACATAATCATCAACATCATCATCTAACCACACAAATTGTCTCATTGAATACATAATAAGAATTGTCCTCCGTCTCACTAAATAACCCTTTCCTCTCGTTAAATGCAGACGAACAGTCACGATGATGAGCCTTGCACGCAAATGAGACATGCAACGCAGTTACGTGAAGTAGCAGTAACCTAGAACAGAGCAGACATGACAGACACGCTCACTTCACATAGTCTACAACCGCCACTGCAAATTAAAAAGAAATGATGTTCTCGTCATTGCAATAAATGCGTCAGTATTTTTCACAATCCGAAAATCCCTAGTTGCATAGACGAACACGCAATTAGTTATTCATTGTGTCTCTTATTTTTTCCAGTCAATTTTTAGTACAACTCCAATCTATAAATTTTGAAATGTAGAAGCAAGTGATAGAGCTGATGACAAAAAGCTCGGCTTTCAGCTACCCAAGAATCACCATCGCCAAAGAATGGAAGAACAAAAAATTAGCTGTTAAACTCATTGCATAATTCTCTGACTTACCGAGATAAATCATAGTTTTGCAGACATGCAGGTGCCTTATACAGATATTTAAAAAGGGTTAATGGTGTTATCACATTCTGACAAATGGCAGACACTTTAAAAAAGGAAATCTAATATAAAAATATATTATTACATACGTGCAAATCGCAAGGAAAATTATTTTTTCTTGCAAAAGTTATTTCCTGTAAAATCAGAAGAAAATGCACTTACTACTTGCATAATTTTTTTACATATATTATGATACTTTCAGAATTATGTCCACTTGCTTGCGAGCTTAATCTAGCCTGCCATCATCATTAGCTGCATGTAGTTAAATTAATGTTGGTGAATATTACACATACTCGCAGTACCAACTTCACTAATATCTCTGCCGTCTCTGCCATAGGAAGCAGAGTATTATGCCTATACGCGCATTTTTTTTTCTATTATGCAGTCGTGATTTCCATGTAAAAATGAATTGTAAAAATAGCTTCATAATGTGTGACACAGATATTCTGCTACTGATGACTTAAAATAAAAGATGTAGACAATTCCAAAAACTCGAGGTACATGCTCCATTCTTAGAAAAGTCCTCTCACCCTCACCAGCAGCAGCATCATCATCACAGATCCTCATGTTTCATGAAGATGTTAACACTTGCCCAAGTTGCCTGTACATCCCTGATACTGATGATGAGCTTACTTTTGCTACCAGCAGCATGCATGTCAGCATGAGTTTGGCCCCGCAATCATCCTTTTTCTTATTAAAAAATTCATACTTTATCATTATCGTGGTACATTGTGGTTGGTAACTATCGATCCTTCATTCATGTTTCTAGTAGTTGTTACCAGCAGAAGCAGCACCACCAACTGTGACTCCATTATTCCCAGAAAACAGCATAAGAAATGACATCTTATCAGTTTTACAAAGAATGTAAAATCTAGTAATTTAAACAAAAGTTACAATACTTTTGCGCACGTTTTTAGTTTATTCTTAAGCTTCAACAGTTCTGTTACTGGTAGTGAGTACCACCAGTATAATGAATGGTCGTAAGAACACTAGATTCATTGGCTTGATATCAAATGCAGGGTGGAAAAAAGAAAGAAGCTGTGTTAATGGTAAAAATATTCCAAAAATGACGTATGCTTCCCGAAGCAAACTTATGTTTTAAAGAATGCAGGTGTAATACTAATGGTTATTATAAGTTATAAACTATTATACTCAGAGACACATAGATTACATTCAACTCCCACCTCTCCTAATATCATTGCTACGTGAGTGTATCTCCTTAATAGCAGCATATAAAGTAAAGGGAAGAAAATAAAAACATAAGCTTATCTCAACACATTATCGGAAGCCGCATGCATTACGATATCAAGTCGCACGTACTAATTCAAAAAAATATACTTGCACGCCAAACGTGTACATCCTTACACACTTTACGCATAATTTAATATATATTAACGTCGTAGGTATTATATGAAATGAAACACGCACTGTTGTTTTCACAAGGGAGTGAAATCATCTTCATTCTGTTTCTATTCACTATTATTATATCTATGATTAATACTGCGTTTTGTTTACCGGTTAATGATACATAATATTTTGATATGATACATACGTAATGCGTACATTCTAAGACTCAGTCTCCTTTCCGATGTAACACGGAAATACAAAGGGGCAAAACCATTTTGATAGTTCATCATCATCGAACAAAAAATATAACTTCTATTGCACAACCACAATTCACAACACACTTCACTTCTATTTCGTTGTTTTAAAAATTACGCAAATCTTTTGTGAAATGTAAATAAGGATGTGAATAAGAGATAAGGATAACAATGTTTACTGATTTTTGTGAATTCATGTTCTACATATTATGCAATACGCAATGTAAGGCTCACTAATAGTATTTATTTATGATTCCAGAGGAACAGGCGAAAAGTACGTACTTTGTGGTAGGGCAAGTGTTCAAATGATGCTCAATTAGACACTTGGTCGAAGGTCATCATAAAAGAAGGACTAGCATAGCTTGTTCAGAGTATCTAGTTAATTCTTGATTTAGACATCGATCGTACAATACTAAATTCCCTTCATTATGTATTATTGATTTTAGTTTTCAGAATGCGCCTTAATTGTCATTATTTTCCCTGGAGACCGACCACCCGGTCATTTTCTCAGGGTGACCTGCATGAACAGTGTATGAAGTCATCACTTTATTTTTGTTGCATTAAATTGCTAGCAACAGTGTATATGCAAACAACACAAGAGTAATATTGTGAATATATAAATGAATTTTCCTTTAGAAAGCCCATAAAAATACACTTTTATTATAATAAATACAGTAATTTTCATGGGCGGCTGTTAACATAACATTATATATTCAGTAGAGAGAAATCCTCTAAAATATTTATATATACAATGTTTGCTTTTACTCCCATCAAAAGGTCAAACATAAAGACCCCCTTTAGACAATGCACACGAATTATTGGTGGATGAAATCAGCTTAAAACGGAGTATTTTCTTGTTCACTAACTGATTGAGACTTTGGAGGGGAATTGAGAAAATACAGCAATAATACCTAATAAATTTGCAATAAACATCATAAAAATGATATTATCATCACAGAGGGCAACATAGCGGGAAATTATTATTAGTTGGTTATTGTTGCTATTCTACATTCTATACTACTATAACTATAGGAATGACTTAAGATTAGTCTTTCACTTTTACAATGTGAAGTTGTGGTTGTGCGACTTTTAATTTTACTACACATAAAGCATTCATTAAAAACTAAAACTGTTCCCTCCACGTCAACTCTACCATTACAGCAATCCCTCTTCCCTACTTGCAGTCTTCATGGCATTTCCGTAATGAGGTTGGTTGCTTACCAACAACGGGACTTATTTCAGGTACAGTAAATTGTGTGATATTAGTCACCATAACAATAAGTAGTAATCAGTGTTGGGGGATGACAGAGTGGGTTCAAAAAATTTATTGCCTTTTTTCCGTCATTTTTTTTTCTTTTTGCCTCTGTATGGATGATAATAGATGAGGATGGCGGCGGTGCTTTTATTTAAAATATTTTGTAAAATTGGAAAGGTGAAGGACAAAAGGAATTATATATCAACATCAGAAGCGGAATTTGTTTTTTGTTCAAATCAAAAATGGGCATTTTCCTGTATTTCTTGTAAATTCTACACTTTACACGCGGTAGTTGTATTGTTGATATTACAACAGATTTTTTTCTTCTGGTGTGACAGCCACGGAAGCAAGGTGGTGTTTTGCAGCATAGACTGAATGGAATGAATGGGAGAGTAAACAGCCCTTCCATGTATCAATAGAAATTCTCATATTGATGTATCGTCCGCCGCTTCCCTTTCTGTAAGCCACATAAGCACGATTGGTTGTCGTCGTCGTATCACGTTTCACTCTTTTCAGTTTGATGCCAACAATGCCATCATCGTCAATGACAATAATACGATAAGTAGAAAATGCCATGCCACACAGAAATAAACACAAAAGCTATACGTACAAACGTACATGATGAAGACGATAATAAGCTTATATCGTAAAAACGGAACACGGTGTGCCTAATTCTAATAAAACTATTAAGTATAGATATCCAGAGAGTCTCCATCTCAGAAATGAGAATGAATATCTTCAATGATGATATGATGATGAGACTTTACGAGAGAGAAACTCTTTGTTTGTAGTCTAATTTATTTCAACTATTACTTTAACTCCTTTTCTTTCGTGATTTCTCACCGATTTTTCATCTTTTTGTTAAAAACACAGGAAAAGGAGCAAACAAG
>JAQIXW010000795.1:0-24598 GCA_034700685.1 Willowsia buskii
TATACAACAAATACTGGTTTTTTACCATGCCAAGTATCAAGGTTCAAATTTACCCCCACCATGTGAGGTTTACTCGTAAGTGGTATGGATATACAGAAGGTTATGAATTGCCACATTTTGCTTGGGTTGCTCGAGAGAAGATTCTGCATTATGAAAATGTTGCAACAACTTTATCCGACTTTGAACTGTGTAACCGTTTCAAACACCTTACCACATCAGGTACCCATCACACGTTCTCATACATGCTTTGCGGGTCTTTGAAAATGAAATCCTTTGCAATGTTTAGTAAGCCGTGGAGTTGTATTGCTACTGTAAATATTTTTATGCCAGAGAGTGTAATCAGGTATGCGGATATTGTTAGAGATTGGTCTAAAGGAATTATACCAATCTATGGAAAAAATCCGTATCCAGGAGTATATGAGGAAACACCTAGCACTCTTGTTCTCCACACATTTGTTGATATGACACACGTCTACGAGCCATTATATCACAATTTTACCAACACCATGCTTCCTGAACCTTCGCATGAAGCGATAAATCGTTGCTATATTTATGTTGTAGTGGTGGTCAAAACTGAAAATATTGGTAAAAGCAGTAATCTAATTCGTCCGACAAATGCGTTTCTAGTATACATTCTAAAGCTAAACGGCAATTATCAATCAGATACTTACTTCCGTATTCAAAGGTCATTAAAGGAATGGGCGGGTCTTAAAAATTTAGAAAATATCAGCACATTAGCATTCTCACGAGAGAATGCTTGGAGATGGGGAAATGTAATATTTTATGGATCCTTTCTTCGACTGCAAATGAAAAATTGCACAAATGTTTTTAGAAGAGTTAAACACTTTGGACTTAAGAGTGACTCTGAACTTCTGTATTATTCGTACGTTTATCTTCTTCAAGTCGCCATGAAAAATTACACTTATCAAGGCATAAAAGGAAATTGCGTAAATGGAGAGTACAGTGATTCAAAAATCTACGAAGCAACGCAGATATCCCCAACATGGTTCACTCGACTGCACAATGGGAACATTACACCGGCGGGGTTTGACTTTTCAATAAAAGACCCACTACAAACAGTTCGATTCGTCAGTTGCTGAAAACCAAAAGGCATCAGTTTCTTCCAGTTTGAGGAATTTGTGAAAGCATTTGATAAATATGTTTGGATTTGGCTCGGTATATCTGCACTAGTAACTGCTACAAGCATTACAGCCATGTATAAGAGAAACAAGATTTTGACATGTTTTGATTTTTTTAAAGTAGTATGTACCATTTATTTAGTATATTCAAAATATATGTAGGCCAAGGGGAACTTTTGGAGAAAAGTGTAGGCCTTAGATGGTTAGATGTCTCCTTATCGGCGTCGTAATAAGTAATGCATACAAAAACACGAATGTTTACAATACGGTGCAGCCAAGGAAGATTGTGCAGGTAAATACGCTTGAAGAGCTTAACGCTAATAATTTTAGCATATACTCAAGGGCAGGCTGGTTAAATCTTTGGTTAATCCTTGAAGATGGAGTGACTTCTGAAACATTTTCTTTCAAAGGGACACAGTTAATTGAATCAGGTCCAAGCAGTATCATTACAGAACGCGGTGGACTTGTCATATTATCTGAAATAGTTTATGTCTTAAATCTTAAATTTAGTAAGGAGATCAGCACACCAACATTTGACGCCATGGTAGTAAAAAGCAAACTTCATCCTTCTGTTAAAGGGACCCTTGTCAATCTTCTGGAAAGCTTGTCTGCACTTTATGCTTCAAAAATGTTCAACTTACCCGAACCCAAGCGCTTCAAGGGTGTAATAGAGAAAATTTTCAAGGAACGGCAGGAACAACTAATACTGGAAGAGCTACAAAGTTGCTAGCAAGTAGCAGTAGTTACCAATGAGTTCACATGCAACAGATATGCGTTTGAAGTTATGAGAAAAAATAATTCGTCTGTACATGTTGGAGAAGAGACGTATGGGCAATTTAATATTGTAATCAAATTTATGGGTTTGTGGCCACCATTTGTACGAGACAGATTAATTGGGTTGGTGGAAGCTGGATTATTTGATTTGTGGGCGAAATTTGCTGGACGTTTTGCCGTTCCGGGGGTGAGTAGTTCAGTGGCGAAACCAAATATGAGCAGGAACATTGTTGTAATATTTTCAATATTGGGGATAGGCTTAGCTATAGGTGGTTTATGCTATCTGATAGAATACCGTAAATGCATATGGAAATTTGTTTTAGCAATTATTCGAATTGTAGCACAGGTATTTATGTGTATAGGAACGTTTTTACGTGCATTATGCAAAAACACCAAACATTAAGATTGTTAATTCAGCAATTTAAAAAAGCTAATATAACATAATTTCTTACATTGAAGTCAATTATTATTTTATCACACACAATCACCTTTGACACAAGCGCATTTTTTTACACAGCTATTTGTTTCACGTAATTCCATAGGAACGAAACTTCGTAAAACATATTGAGTATCAATTTTTAATATATAAAGACCACGAGCAATAATAAGCAAAACCTAGCAGACAGAAAGAATGTAAAGAAGTGCACGTTACCGCGTAAGATATGTACATCATTTATATCAGAGAATGTAAAACAGCACTATGTTACAGGGCAAAAAATAGTTTTCACTTTAAGGAAATTAAATATAAATGCAGTGAAAATATCAGCCATTTAGAACACATTTAAGCTTTGCTCATTTAAGCTCACATTTAATGAATTTAATTCTAGAAAACCGGGACTTCTTCAAGTTATCTTGTCTCGTCTAAAAATTTTGGTGAATAAATGGAAGAAATGTATGAACGCGATGCGATGTATGGGTTTATTCAATCGTGCAAATTTAATTACAGTCACCAGAAGAAGCCACCTTTTCACTCTTTGCTGCATCTTGATGTGAAAATCAGCCGTCTTTAAATAAAAATTTTGGAAGTTTATAAATTTTATTTTTCAGCTTTACAATGATGACTTGAGTGATGACATGACTACAATCAAAATGATTTTTTCAATACACTGTGGAGGAAAAATATGTGTTAAAACAAAAGGCTAAAACAATATTTTCAAAGGGTGAAGGAGATGTGTGTAAGGTTGAAATCATGGATGTCTAAAGATTTGACGTTTTCGTCGTGTAAATTTTATTAGCACTTGAATTATGCACAGATTCTACAACATTTTTTAATATTCATATTGAAATTGCTGGAGTATTCCACGCTATTCGACTTCAAAATTGAATACATTTTTCTCCAAATTTTTACACGGCTGTACATCTCCCAAAATATCCAGTCTTATAATTATAGACTGATTTTTAGACACTTTTGATACTGTACGTACCGGTGTAAGTGTTGACTTTTGCTTTCTCTTGCTACTGGGTATAATTGGCTATTATAATAAAATATGCATTAGCACATTTTCTGAAATTCTAGAGTCTTTTGGAGGAAAGTAAAACTACAGTTCTACTTTAGCTCTGGTGATACTGGATGATTAAAAGAAGAAACGGTAGTGTTCTTTTGAGAAAGTCAATAATAATAAATTCTGGAACATCCTCACCACAAGTTTCCTTTTCGGCTGGAACCGACGTGGAAGTCAAAGAAAGGAAATTAAATGATGAATGATGATTGGAAACGGAGTGCATGGATGATATTTTTAATGAAAAGCTACTTCAATAAATTTTGTCTCCTCCTAAATTCTGGTGTGGAAGGAACTCCTCTTTGATAAAAGTAAATGTTCCACTTTTAAGTTGGCTTGCATGGACTTTGTTCTTGAAAAGCCCTCCACAAATAGTTTCTTGATCTTTTTGCCAGATAACAATAAAGAAATTGTTGAATGAATAATAGCAACATATTTTTACAATTTTTATGGTATCTTAACACAATTTAGAAGCTAATTCAATATTCGGTAAAGTCAAATTTAAATTCCCCGAAAGTATAAAGCGTCGAAGGGATGTTTCATTACAAATAGTTTGTACGATAGTGGTTTCTTAGTGATGCATGTATTTTCAGGAAGAAACACATACATGACATGCTTGTCTATTCAAAAATTGGACCTCTAATCGATAAAATATTTGCACTATCCCAAATGAAATTCTGAATTAATACCAATAAATAAAAACGAATATATTCTGTTGTCCAAATTATGTCAGTGATATAACAAATCATCAATAAAAATATATTCTAAAACTCCTACTAAGAACAAGAACATGCTCGCTTCTTTTTGAACATACTTCATTGTAATGTGCACGCCTCCAGGAAACGTGAAAACTGCGATGAGATACCATAACAAATTTTGAACAAATGTTTTTTCTTCTATTCCCGCAGGATATTTCAAGCTTGAGAAATCACGCACAAGGGATTTGTCAGTTTTTTTTGCATTCATAAAAATAATGAGAAACGGTTGCAGACAAACTGGGACAATATATTGTGATTATTACTATCATATTTCTAATTTATTTTCCTATTCCCTCCTCTTTCACAAAAGGAACTGTGTTTGCGAGTTTGAATGGAAAATAAAGATAGCTTTTACTCCAACCCAGACATTTTTATTAGGTCGTGAAGCTTGCACTTCTTATTTATTCAACTGATACGAATCTCATCTGCTTTAAACGACAGAGTAAAGATCTCCAGCGAAAATTATGTCTTTCTCATTCTTACTATTTTGCTTGCTGACGAAGAGGGAATGAGTTCAATTGAATAGCTATTATTGGGGATTTATTGTTGCTAGAAATGCTTCCTCTTTACCCACGCAACACCAAATTGATCAGAATCCTTTTATTGATTTCATAGATAAATAAATCATGAAGTATTTTAAATTTGAAAATATATGCAGGCTGAATATGCAGCTTTAATTAACGTTAGTGTCTGCCTACCTGCAAAGATTTAGGAAAGAAGAATATAAATATTTAAGAAGGGACCAGTAATGACAACAAAATATCATTAGTTTATTATGCCCAGATGTTGTCATTTGCTGGGTTAAACTTTTCCCATTACTTTTTAAAGCCCAGTACAACTTTACCCCCGAAAACCAGTTTGAAAGGCGTTCAATCTAAATGTGTAATGCTTGTATCATAAGCGAAGCGGAATCTGGAATAAAACTCATTTATATTCCACTACAAAAACAGTTTTGTGGTTAATATTTACTTGAACGACACTTCATGTGTGGCGATAGAATTTTCAAGAGTTGAGTTCTCTCCATTTTAAGAATATGTCGTCTTTTCTTCTCCATCTGCAGATTATCCTAGCATTCTAATGTACATTTAAAGTGTAATAATTTCAGTAAGAGTCCACAAATTCAGCCAAAGCGGTAATAAAACTCTTTTATACATGGTTCTTTCACTAGTGGGCTATCATTATGTCACTCAAAACAGCCTTTTTCTCGACTACTTGCGGATGCCACAAAGATGGCATTGTACTCGTTCCGAGTATAGCGGATTGTAAAGCGTCCATATTAAGCTTCCGTTTTTATATTTGCAAGCCCACCGAAGTCAGGATTCTTTTATCGCAAGTATACGTGCTTAACGTTACACTGCGTGATGTATTATGAGACATTTCCATCCTAAAACCGTTTAGGGGCTGAATTTCAGCATACAAAATTACCACGTACATTCCAAACACATGGTAGAGATCACCTCTTCTTCAACGACTGAGACTTATCATTGCGTGTCCAGTAAATCAGGCAACGCATTTCTCAAGATTTATGTTAAACTTGTAGATACTGTCATCATTTCTCTTTTGTGATGACTCGAGACAAACCAAAGAAAGCTCCTTTCTTGCTGCTAAATTTAATGTAGATAATACGTTGCTAAAACTGACATGACTTTGAAATGTGACCGACTAATTTTTCAAATTGTGTCTGATGTTGAATTCGATTGAAATGATCACAGTTTTATCATATTTTAATGCAAAATTATACTAGTCAATGCAACCATTTTTTATAATAAACTACAAGACTGCACAAAATAATTAAAGCGTTTACGCAACAATTTTCTATTATACATTGTTTTGGAATTGAAATTTAATATTTTGCAAAGAATGTTTTGAAACATAATGAAAGAATCGTTGCATCCCGGAAAATCCTCTGCAGATACTCAATTTTCACTACTTCCATAAGTCACAAGTCTATGCTTTGCATTTTGGTATTTGAGGTATTTGACTTTTTATGGTTTTCGATCCCCATTCATCATACGGAGAGCAACAGCTTAATTATTCATTTTCCTGGTTTGAGTATTTCTACGCTTTTGCATCCCATTACTAATGGTGTTTATAATCCAGCATAAATCTGGAATTCAATATATCACTGCAGTTGCTAGACAACTGCCGCTAAACATACATGGGAATCTACATGTGATGTTTGTGCATTCTACTTCAGTAACACTTTCAAGTGTGCTTTCTCTTTGCCTCGATTTGAATATTTGCGGTTTGTGTGGCTCCTTGCTTCTCTGGATTTAAAGGGAAAATAGAAGCATGAAAGGGATGCATGCACGAAATGAGCTTCTATGAGAATCGTGTATGTACCGTGTGATTTTATGAAAGCGTATAAAATGTTCATTTGCTACTCAATAATGAATAGTGAACATTTTATGCGTTTTCCTACCATTTATGAATGTATTGTGATTAAAGTGTGTTTGGAATTTAGTTATTATTGTTCACAAAACCAATTATAAGCAACTATCCAAAAATACTGGTATAAAAGTAGTTACGAAGCACAATTACATGTACAAATAAACATTGCTCAAATTCACAAACTTTAATGATACCACAAAGATAACATTTTTTGAAGAACTGGTTTTCGAAGAAATTCCATGTGCGTCCAATATGCTGTTTTTGTGCTATGATAGCTTAAAAAACACGGGGGTTTTTTACAATGAAAAGCAATTCCGTTTTTGAGACGATGTAAATGCGATTTTTACAAAAATATAAACAAACTTGAAGCACAGTTTTTAATTCAAGTTGGTTACATGAAGCCTCGCAAAACCTGAGGAAGTGGTTTCTTTGTTACTTTCTTTAAGGTGTGTACCAAAAATGTCATCGGGGAAAACGGCAAGAATTTCATTTTCTTCAGGGAATACAATTTACGAGAAAGGAAGTGCACTAGAATATTATTATGTTTAGTATACCAGACACGTCAGAAAGTGAAACTATACAAAAGGAAGACAGCCTTATTTTTTTTCCAGTGGCTCAATTTTTCCTACAAAATTTTATAAAAAGCAGGAGAAACACTTTTGGTACATGTTTTCTATTTGTATTTGTAATGTCTTACTCTCTGTATAAAATCTCCAAAAAATATTTAAACTAAATAAAACTGAAGAATATTTCTAACTTACAAACAACTGGTGGTAATTCTCATGTGAAATACTTAATGGAAATAAATATTCGTGAACGTAATGAATTCTAATTAGTTTGTGGTGACCTGTCTTACAGGAGCATCACGATGGAATCAAAACCACAGGTTGAGTTTTCTTTCACTAACATTTGATGAGAATTAAAGAAATTTGGTAGTAAAAATGACTACAAATTCTGTTGATACATCATTCTAATTCCAGCAGATTTTGAGCATCTACCATTTCTAACATTTACTGCAACATCAAAGAAAATTACATTTACAAAATAAGATCAATAAGATCAAACCTGAGCAATCCTAAAAAAATCCTACCCCTAAAACTCAAATCTCGATTTTTTTAACTAACGTAAACAAAAAAACATGGGTCTCTTAAAACGCTAGATATTATTTATAGCCATTGCTACAACGACATTTAAAATGTTAGTGTATAAACCTAAAAACATATTTTTGCACATATTCAGCTTTTGCTGGAGTCCATAAAGCAAAACTATAAGTACAGTTATTTATGACTGACCATATGAATATTTTGCTTGTTTCCAAACACTTAATGTTGTTAGAGAAGGTGTAAGCCCTATAAAAATGAGAACATTTATCATTCCGAAAAACGGAAAATACTTTATTACCCGCATGGTGGTTGTCCTCTTCCGGCCATTAGCTCAGTGCACAGGTTTTACGACTCTCTTTCTCTTGTTCTTTCCGGCTTTCCCGCTGAGCAAAAGCAATTCAACTTGAGGGAAAATATGTATGATAATGGGATTCTGTTTTGTTCTTCCAGAAAAAAATGCAGCTCTGTGAAAGCTTTAGAACACTTTTTGTCGTAAAGTTTCTCAAGAAATTATAGAAATCTTTTTCGGCTCGCGCATTTTAATACCAAAAAAAACTACAACGCAATAAATAAAAATAGAGGGCGGGCAAATACTGCCAGCGTTTAAAACACTGCATGACATGTAATATTTTAATTCACACAGTATGCCGTACAAGTCGATTGTAATCTTTGATACCTATCTGAACGCTTTTTCTCAAAATTACAGAAAGTTTCAAAGATTTTGTGTCCAATACTTACACTCACTCATTCTAAAACAATAGCTTTCACTGTCCATTTATTTTTACTGCAGGGTGAAAGTCAAAAGATATTTATGGAAAGGATACTCATTTTTATGTAAGTCCTGTAGCAACACCGATACAAAACAGCTTTTGAAAATAACAATATTGAGGAATTTTTTGTGATAATATCATTTCTAAAAATATATTTTTGTAGTATAAATTATAATGCAGTAGTTACACCATTAAATGCTATTGTGTTCCTCTGTATTATAGAATTTCTTAATCATATCATAAAACCGGCCACTAAAACATGACTAGTCGATCACGTTCGTTACGAGCCCGAAATATCTAGTAGAATTCAACGCTTCAGTGACAAACTTGTCTGTTTTACTAGGGAGACATTTAGCAGTCACGATAAGACCCCAAGTTAGTGAAGCGCTATTAATCTGATGATAAGCATTGGACCGTGATACACAAAAAGTCTACCTTATTTTTAAGATATGGGGGAAATGATGACCGAAATGACAATGACACATAACTTGATTTTCCGGTAGATTTCATTTTGTCGCAGCGTTTCCTGTTTATGACATTATTCTCGTTCACTAGCTTACATTATGAGCTGAGCTCATGCTTTAATGAAAATAAAAATCATAACACTGAATTGATGTACCCTCAACCAGAGTTTTAATATTTGCGGCATTTAGGATAGTTATTAATCCAACCAATTATGATATTAATATATCCGTTGCATTATATATGTTTGATAGTCTAATTTCAATTTTAACTGTTTCTAGTTTATAACAACTTTAAAATTGTAGTTTTCCTACTTGTTTGAAAACGTCATTGTGTATCTTTTTAATTGCATTATTTTGTCAGTAGTTCGGACTGTCACTTTAAAAAAATAGTTTCGAGCAGTACCTGTTAGATGTCAAATATAATAGGAATGACAACGTTTGTGTGGTATATGCCTAACTTGCTTAATGATAGACGTGTTTCCTGTTATCCATATTCAATATGCGCCATAGTTTCAGTACCACTCTAATCGGCTGTCACTTTGTTACAAAATTTGACTTGCAAATACAAAATGTCCACTCCAATGTCCACTTTGAATATTTGCCGAGTAATCACGCATGTATAAATAATGATGACTTTTATCGAATGCTATGAAAGTCTCCGAAAAATTACGAGAAATTCTTCCATCACAAAAATATTTTTTATCCACACTTTTCATTATTTTTGATAATTCAATTCAAAATCGTGTCATGTTCGATAAAACGCCACGGATAAAATATTTTATACATTCAAAGATAACTGAACCAGGAGATAATCTTTGCTTCATTTTACATAATATGTAACGAATTTGCTGTTCTTGATGATTTAGCAATATTGGTAAATACTGAAACCCATATTTTGTATTTACTGGAGTTCATAAGACGGAAAAATATGTATTATCTGTGCCACTGTTCGCATCAAAGCGTTTTCTTGAATAGACGTTTGATGTCTCCCCTTCCGTACATATAAAAAGCATGGAAGCCAAATAAAAGCAAAACGTGTTGTGAGTTATGAACAACTTCCTTTTACAAAGTAGAGCACACTGATAAAAGCCCACTGTCCAATTCCCCTTCAACTTTTCGTGTAAAGACCCATCCCTTTTTATGTAACACAGTTGTTCTGCTAGCAGATATGCTTCAGCTGGTGAAAGCCAGTGCTTGCACATTGCAATAAGAACAGTGTGCAAACTGCTGCCACTAGCTCAGTTCTGCTTTCACCGTGGCCACTGCTACATCACGCCGCTCAAAGTTTGTGGAATATTTTGGGGCGACTTGAAACTGCACTTTGAACTTTCCATCTTTCTTCATTTCATCTGTGGCTTGGGGTGTGCAAAGAGTTCACTCGGGATCTAATATTTCTTCATTTTGTGAATGTAGTGATTATCGTGAAAAAATGTGGCATAAAATTTCAAAATGAGAAAAAGTTGAATGTGAGCTCATTACGAGTTTGGAAAGGTGGAAATGTGAAAATAAAATTTTGCTTTTAGGCAAACAATATGCAATGATGAGATGAAAGTTAGGTTGGGAGAAAAAGAGTGATATTGTGTGAAAGTGAAATTTTTTAAAAAATGAGTAGTAAATGTGGAGACCAGTATTTGGTGGGGTTATCCGGATGGAGGAGGAAATGCCTCCTCTTCACCCTAGGGCTTCTGCTTGTTGTCGTCACAGTCAACTTGGGACTGACTCTTTGGATGCTGAAAGTTTTGAGATTTTCGGTGGTGAGAAAAAAATAAAGTTTTTTGCTTTTCAAAGTTGAAAGGTGCAACTTGTGTTTTGAATGACATGATTATCCTTTGTTGTCTTCAGAATGGACTGGGTGCGTTGAAAGTGATCCCTGGAGGTCTTCAGCTTCTCGCCCCATCTTTAGTTCATGAGAAGTTGACAGCGACGAAAATTGGATCAAGAAAGGGGCAACCTGTTCTCGTCGAGTCATCCCAAACAATAAGTTTGATGACGACAAGCGGAGATGGTCGAGTGAACAGTAAAATTTCACTGGCGGACCAGCGACTTGACATGACATCGTCCTCAGTGAAAGTCTCGGATTCCAGGGGAAAGCAGAGTTTTACTGCGGACAAGAGAGAAGTCATGTTTGGCGCAGATTTTGTTCGCATTTCTGGTGATGGTGGAACAGTGGTCCATGGATCTGTGCATAGTCCACTGGTGAGACCGGAAGCGGGTCAGAATTTGACTTTGGAGTCGCCCACGAGAAGTCTGAATGTTGTGGCGTTGCATGGAGTCAATGTGGAGTCGAGAGCGGGGGACATCAACGCAAATGCTCATGCAGAGTTTAAACTTCAGTCAAAGGCGGGATCGGTGAGCATTCATTTTTATGAAGTTGTTCAAAAATTGCTGTTATTGTGTAAGTTTTTATTAAAGTTTTAATTTTGATTTATTTTATTTTCAAAGATAAAGCTGGACGCTCCCAACATTTACATGCCAAAGCTTCATTCCTCGGTGAAGCCATCGTCCAGTCATTCCACCATATCAAAATCGGCGGGACCGAGGGTCCAAGTTTATCAGGTTTGCTTGTGTGGCAAAGGTCGCTTATTTCTGGCGCCCGCGGAAGGTCCCTGTGTTGCGGATAACGACGTGTGCAGATAACTTTCACCACTTCACAATATGTGTGGTTGTGTTTAAAGTGATTTTTGGTGGAGTGTGAAATAGTGTAAACTAGTTTTTGGGTACGTGTTCTAAGTGAGCTATTAGTACAAAATCGTTTTTGAATAAATTACTACAGTCTACTCTTTAAAATTCTTAAAAACCTATTGCTCGTCTTTCATTGTTTTTCATTGTTGAATTTAAAGTATTTAACATGTCTTCCTACCCATCGTTTTTTTAATTCTAAAAATATTGGTGTGACAATCATCATAGCAGGAGAGGTTTTTATGAAAGGTGCGGGAAAGGGGATGCATCATTTGACTTCGTGCTTACAGCTTGCAAGTTGCAATTTATGATTCAAATATGAGTATACTGAATTTATATCAAACCATAAATCTGCAAGAGCAGCTGTGTGCTTCCGATCATCATCAAATATTCAATCTAATCAAGTACAAAATTACCAGCAAAAGTCTTCACACTTTCAGTGCTTTGGTAGTAGGGGTACTTTCAAGAGCAAAATCGTGTAAATATTTTAACAGCAAAATGGTATTTTATACTTGTTCCTTCTTCAATGTGTTTTCTTTGTTACCCGAAGGACTTGTAATTACATTAAAAACTTCTTTTAATCTCTGCTACTTTTCTTTTCTATTCCAAAGCTTGAGCATCATCAAACTTTACAGAAATGAGGTTTTGCATCAGATTTTCCGAATTAGTAGCTAAATAAAAAATACTGATTAACTTCCCTATTTATAGTTATAATTAGTAAGTTGTGTGCTTATCGTTTTGTTTTAGATCCTCAAATAACAGGACATATAACTTAATGTATTTCAAACTCATATTTTATTTGTGAAGCGGACAGGCAGTCAAATCCATGTTGGTTCAGATAGTAAATAAATTCGTCATCATTTTTCACAGAATTTTCTCTTTTGAGAATCCTAAATACGATAAGAGGAACAATATCCTGACTATAGAAGTCCCTCACAGTCACAGATCATAAATCAAGTAAAAAGAAAGTGTCATAGCCTTTTGTGCTTCTCTTTTCAAACATATTTGCTGGCATGTCACCTTTGACAACATAATTTAAAGAACATCTGTCGAACTATCCAGCGTTACGAGAAGACACCTCTGTTATTCGATTTGTATAGCAGAGGTGTTAGAGCTGTCAAGATTGTTTCCTTTTCGGATTGCTGGAGGAATGCTACTGTGATTTTGACAAGAAAACATGAACAACTTTTGTGGAGGGGAGGAGATCGTATAAACTCGTGTTTTTCATCTTCTGTTTTCCCATACTACAGTTCATTTCAATTTTGAACGCTAGTTTTTAACGTAAATATTGTGGATCAAAGGGAACCCTTATAAAATTTTGCTTGGTTGGTTGTATTTCATAGTACTTTAATGAATGTTAACTTAAATTGACAGGCAGTCCATTGCTGCATTATTTATATGGTTCTCTTACGTAAACTACAACCACTTGTATAATTTATAGCTTCTTGGTAGCATACAATCGATGGTAAAAGTATTTTTTCGAGAAATTTTGGAAGAAATTGCAAGTTTAAGCACAATGTTTTTGTACTAAATGTTATCTTTCCATAGTGTGATGCATTCTGTATTTTTGTAAAAAATCAGCAGCCCAGAAACATTGGAGTTTACAACCGTTTTACCACTGTTTTCATACTAATGAAATGCAAGAGTAGCAAAAGTAACCACTCAATTCGGTTGCTTAAAATTTTGTCGTGAAACATACAGTAGTGACTTACAGTTTTGTTCTCTTGTTCCTTGAGGCAGGAAGCGAGATAAGAGTGGGTAGGCAATAGAGTGAAAATAATGAAATAGTTGAGTCTCCGTGAAACATAATTTAGAAGAAATGAGATGCTGCAGAATTTTATTATTTCTACCTTATACGCCTTACATGAAATGATACTAGATTGGGAGAACACAAGCTCATCGTTAAGGGAAACCTAGACACTGAATTACTTTTTTCCTTCGAGAAAACTCATTTTAAGGGAAAGCGAGGGAGCATAAATTGAACGAATGTTTTTTTACATTGTAACATTTTTTACAGAAAGCGTTCTACTACTACATATTCGTGCCCCATGTTAGTCATGTACAAAATTATGTATGGCATGAAAATTTCACTTCAAATTCAATATATGTTTATATGACTACTTCCTGCTCTCTGAAAGTTCTGAAATGTATATGAGCCAAAACATTTAGTTTTTGCACCGGACAATATTATAGGTAAATAAAGTCTTCAGTAACAGCAACACGATGACACAACACATGCTCTCATCCTTAGAAAAAAGACCACAGAACAAACCTTTCTCTGTCAGACTGAATCTCCGATTCACGTGTGTAGCGATTTGTTCAATTAGCCGAAATGATCTGGTTGCTTAAAACCAACACCGCATCCTATTCCATTCCGAGTGCTCCAACTCAATGACTTCCACTCTAGTTTTATGGATCCGCTGAAATGTTGTGAAATATGGCACTCCTCCAAACAAGCATTCCCCAAGAGCACTAAAATTATATCCAAGTAGAAAAGCTAAATGAGAGAGCAAGATTCCAATTATCTGGAATGCAAGGTAGCATCTAACAACGGCAGCTTTTCCATTTCACCAGCCAAACGACCACAACGCAGCATCAACTTTCCTACATGTATGTAATGTCCCAAAAAGATTGAGTGCAATTTGAGATTGTACTGCTTCAGAATTACGTTGTCTCATTTCCGCAACTAATCCCTTTCTAATTTTTGTTGTGAAACATGCCAAACTAATCTTTAGTATCCCAGAAAAGCCTTCATACAAATAACTTACATGAACATCCCATAATAGCTGGGAAAACTAATGAATGATTTGTCATAGGATTCTTTATCGTTGTGTCATTTAAAAATTGTTTCAAGTTTTGCAAGTTGAATGATATTTAAAAAATGAATCACAGGTACCATCGTTCCATCATTTCCTATTGAAGACCATTCCCTAGTAAATTTCTTAAGTGTATGGCCACGATTAGTTGCTGTGGTGGAAAACAAGATCACGATATTTCAGCCTGATTTCATTTGGAATTCGAAATCATCTTGTAGCATTATAGGTTGATACATGAACACTCATGAAGAAGTGGAGATAAGAAGCTTGTTTTCCTCGTAGGCTGTTATTTCTGCAGGGGAGAGCTTCAACTAGACAATTGTGCTCATTTGGAGAGAGAAAATGTACTATTTGTACTTGGCAGTACGACGTGCCAGTCTGTTTATCAGAAATGTCACAGAGGAAAAGGGGCTCTAACAAAATTTGTGTTGTGTGGTATTATTCTTAGGTCCATCCAATTTGGTAGTTTCTAGTAGAATAGCTCCTTCACTCGAGAAAAGTGATTTTTCTCACTGACCATCCAAATATCTAAATCCTCTCACCACCGCGTTTTTTCTAAAGGATGCGTGCATGTACTTTGGAGGGTGAAAGCAGAAATAGACACTGGGGCATGACAAAGATAAAGTGAATGAAAAAAAGAGAAGGGTTCACATTCACAAGTTACAAGTCAACTATATAGTATAAGTGGTTTCATTTCTAATCAATAATTTTTCAAATGTCAGGTTTTAGATTCTCACTGCAAATTTTATATTCTGTTTCCATGGAATTTTTATTCCGGTAAAACATCTACTAAATTAGAACATGACATAACCTCAAATCTGCTATCTCTTTCAAAAACGTGAGTTTTGTTTTATAGATGATTGCATAAACTTACATTTTATTGTTATACAAATCTATCCCTGGAAAACAAAAAAGTTATCGGCAGCAAAACTTTCATACATGTTTGTGGAGTAGCCCAACTTAAAAAAGCATATGGATCTCTTACTATTCAGTTCTGTAATTCAAGTCACGAAATCTATCAAAAGGTAGACAATTGCCTCGTAGAATAGTTTCAATTTCTCGTTTTTTCTATATCTCAGAAAGTGCTGATACTCACTTGTATTAACTTTTATACAGTGTCAAATTGAAAAAAAACAATGGCTTGACTGCAAGTAATACCCAGAAACGTAAAATGATACACCTCTACGCTGCGGCTTCCTTAAATCTTCCAAATTCTGATATATTTCTTGATTGACAAATCAAATAATTTTACCCACAAAATATGTGATTCCCAGCTGGTTAGCTGCATTAAGTTCTCTTTAAAAAAAATTAAAAGTCAGAGAAGCACTTGCGATGTTTTATGTGCTGTTAAAATTCCTGATATGATATTCATAAAAACTCCAAGTAAATATTTGGCATTTACGTCATTTTCGGGTATAGCACTGTGTAATGTATTTTCATTTGCATACAAAATCTTAATCTCTTTGTATATTTGGAATCTTTGAGGATTTTTTCAGCAGCTAAGTTTATTGTATTCTCTTGTGTGGGTCCTATTCCTATTGCATTTAGTTCGAAGGCTCCTATTTAGTGAAAAAACATGCTAATATTTTTGTTTGTGGGAGTTCAACACAAAAGTAAGACACTCTTCTAAAGAAATGTTGAATGGAACAATAACAATGCTTTCTTGTCCCCTTGAGCTTTGCAACTACTCAAAAGTTTTAATTTTCTACTGTGAAAATAATGCTTTTTAAGAGTTGACTTTACTTTGACTGTTGATGTGTAAATGGTGGAAATTTGTTCATTCAAAGCTATTCAACTAATTTTAATTCAGATAAACTTTTCTTCAATGAAAAACCAGAAATAAAGGAATTCAAAATTTTCCTTATGTTCAGCGGATACGTTAATTAGTTACCCTATGCTGTCAGCATTCACATGTATGGCTGCAAGGCATCTTAATTTAAGTTGAAATAAAAGCATCACTATTAGATTTCTGCTGTGTGCTGAAAAACGTATATCCACAAGATTTTAAGTTAAGATATTATAAAAAGCATTCATTGTACAGACAAAGCATATTGTATATTGTATTTTTACTAAAGAATTAATTGTAATTTGATACATTGCACTTCTGATTTTACAACCTGGGAGCTGATAGTAACTCTGCTAGATAATAATTTTGAATATGAATGCGAATAACAGCATGAAAGGCGAATCAGTCTAATCAAGAATTAATATTCTTTTGTAAGCAGTAACGTTTGTAAGAGTTAAGGTATTTAGAGTAGTTTGATGAATATCGCTTTTTTTGCAAAAAGCAAGGAGTACAGAAGGGTTTGAGACGATTACACTCTATTCTTAAGCAAATGGTTGCAGTAACATCCTGTGAATGATGTACTCTCAAATTCTTCTCTTACTTTTCCTGAGTGGTTTCTAAGTGACATTTGATGCATAGAGGTTACACGTCAGCTTTCTCTACTAGCAGCTCTAGAAATGCTTTCAAAATGCAGCAAAGGATTCCTTACAAGTCCGAATACAACATTAAACCACTTCCGGTAAAAGGAACATTTTTACTGACAATGTTACTTTGCAGATTTAAAAATATATAACAAAGCAAAGCAAAACAACTATGGCTTTATTGCATTGCTTTGTGCATGGTAAATACTTGTGTACCGACAATTGAGGTAATCTATATTCCAAACATCCAGCCTTGCCATGGGAAAACAACAACGCTAGTTGAATATTTGTGAATAAAGAACATTTAAATTCCAGATAGGATACTACATTTTGTTGTTGGAATACCAAATCGGATGTTTTTTTAAGTTGAAAAGAAAGTAGTGAAGTCAGCTTTTATGGCATGCAGTACTTTGAGTTGTTCCCAAGTCTCCGTTTCTGTCAGAAAAGAAAGAAATCAATGTAAAGCTGGTAGCGGCAATGCTAGAAAGGAATATTTGTTGTCATTGCGTGGTCAGGATGAATCGAGAGATAACCTAGTTTGATTACCCTTCTAGTAGATATTCAGATGCACACTTTATGAAACTTCTTGCCTGTTTAAAATAATGGTGCAAAATAATTGGAAGCTAATTTATCACTGAAATTTACGAAAGCAAAAATACTGACAATTTTAATAGGTTGCAGTAAGAATGTGTTGTATGACCATATTTTTGTAATGCGTTAAAAATGAATTCTCATCCTAATTTACACCAGCAGATTCTCTTATCAGTGAAACCACATTTGACAACTTACAGCATTTTTCTCCTGAAATAAAATTCGCTTGTATCAAATATTGCCTGCCGAAACAGAAATAACTTGTCAAATACATTGACGCATGCTTTCGGTGTACTTTTACGACAACAGAATAATAACATATTATGTTAAGAAGAATAAGAGTTTCAGATAGTTGAGGTTCTGAAATTGAATATTTTTGTGGTGTGATGTCCTACGCGTGAAACGATTTGTATGCATTGATTTTTATAATATCACCATTTTGCTTGCAACATTATTTTGTTTGCTGGAATCCGCTTTCGAGAAATACAATATTATACAAGGTAAATCTTACACGTAAAATTGAAAAATGGTCGTATATTTTTATTTCGAAGGAAATTCTCACTTTCCCTTCAATTTGCATGCAAGTTCATCCAAAGACATCCAATTTATTTCATGTCAATTTCCAGGATGTGCTATTCCTCCATTCCTTAATTCTCAGCTTCTTTCAAATTGTAAAGTAGCACTTTCCAAACTCCATGTTTTTCCACTCTTTTCTAAACGTGACTCCACTCCGAATTTGGCGATGAAAGAAAGTAGCCTTCTTTCATGTCTTTGCATTCGAAAAAGACTCTAAAAATATTATCTTCTAGAAAGAAAGCCTTAGAGAGATAAAAGTTCAAACTTTATTCATTGAGCTGAGGAATCTTTTACAAATGAAAGAAAAGATGAGTAAATGGGCTTACTCAAACATGCAAATTTAATTAGGAAGATTATATTTGAAAAGATTTCTTCTCGTATTAAAAATCAGTCAAAAATGAAAGGGTCAAATATTTTCATACTAAATGCGATTGGTGGTAGTATTTACACAAGCAATCAAAATCTAAGAAGCGCTTGAATACAAACCAAAAATATCAGCAGAATACCTGCTCGTGTTTAGCTTAGGTTTGGCAGTGGACACAGTTTTAAAAAACATAAGAAGCAACATTGCTTCAGGATTTCCTCCATAAAGACAGGCAAAAGTGCCTCTGTATTTATTCAAGATGATATAGCAGATTTGGGTGATATGAATCTGAAATAGTGAAAGCATGAGGAATAATTTATGTGGCTTTCATCTCAGCAGCGGGAGCTCAACGTTTGTCGTGTAGAGAAATAAATGTGCTCGTTATCTCACAAGAGAAATGATAAAGTGCTCGACCACAATCCCAGGATAATGGGAGATGGAAGGAGTGACAATGAATATTTATTGGCGAAAGCATTCAAGTAGTTCACACGACGACACTTTCTGGAGAAAGCGTATGTCCCGCGCTCTCATTCAGCCCCAAACTTTCACCAAAAACCAAAACCACACGAAGACTTTCATGTTTGCATATATGGCTGTCTATAAAGTGATACAAAATCGTGCAATATATTTTTATAACTTGACTACCATGTCATTAAGTTGTTGATTAGTCTGCAGCACAAGAATTTTTTGTAAGAATGTTACATTAGTAAAGTCAAAACCGAAATAAAAGTGTTACCGGACATGTTTTTGTTATCTGTTCTATCGCCATGTTCATTCGCTCATTTGTAAGCGCATAAAAGAAAAACAAAACTGTGGCAGATAAAATAATAGCTTTATGACTTTCCATTTGACTTTCATATTTCCCCTTTCTGAGCGAAAAGAACATATTGTAGCATTCTCTTTTTTCTGTAGGTTCATCGCAACACTATTTATTAAATATGTAGTGCATGGTAACATTGATAAATTGTCATTACCACGGTCTCGCTTTTGTGAAAAATGAATGAGCAGTAAAGTCCTGATTCATGAAATATGTATTTTATTCCATCTGTTTCTTTTATCTACTCTCATTTATAACTGAGGAGTAGGTATAGGTATGTGTAAGAAATGGCATTGCAATGTCATTTGTCGTATTTGTGGCTCAATGCATTTAGTTCGTAACTCTTAAGATCCGTATTATTATTTTGCACAAACATCAGAGAAATAAATTTATTATGCTGAATTCTACCAAGCAATTCATAGAAAAATAAAAGCAGTACAATCGACAATAAAATAATAATTTTCACCTCCATCTCCCCAGAACAAACTGAAGTGCTTTACCACAAATTCTACACAATTCGTTTTACTGTTTCTAATACTAAAATTTAGTTTTCTCAACTTTACAAGGAACTAAAAATCATTGGACATTTTGTTTAAATTTAATTTGCAGGCAAATATTTTCCAGGTTTTCATCGGTTTAAGCGTTAGAAATACAAATACACAACGCTTTATATTCAGATACATATTTTGATAGAGGTATTTATGGCTAAGGTACTCAAATGAAAAGGGCTAATGTGCATTTTAGTATGCTTTCATTCAACAATGTTTTATAAGCAATTGTTCCGCTAGATATAATTTACATGGGTTAATGCACGCCTCAAAATACTAGACATCTTTTGAGTTTTTGTATAAAAAGCAGGGTTTATTTCCATCTTGAAATGTACATTTCACTATGAAGGCTTTACAGTATTTTATTAGCCTATCCGAGTTAAAGAAATGACCACCTTTACTACTTTTCCTTAGTCTGCAATAAAAGTGGCTATATAATTAAGTATTTATTACGACGCATGCCGCAGTACCAGCATCTTAGAAAGCAATCCAAAATCCTAATAACATGTAGAAGTACTTTCTACTACACAATACTACGAAGAAAATGTAAAGACAGCCTGTAAATCAAGCTCATAATAAAAAATTTTGGAAGAAGATTCTTCCCTCCCGAAGAGATTCTCATGTATAGTGTAACACGGCGTTGTAGCAAACAAAAGGAAATTAAAACCAGCTTTAATAAATTTCCTCTTTTTAATTCAAGTCCTGCCATTCGATGACATTCTTCTTTTCGCACCAGCTTCCAGAGACTTTTAACTTATAAAACCCAAAAGAACCTTTCTATATTGTCACATAAAATACAAATGTGCATATTTAATAGCATCGCAATTTGGACAAAAAATCTTAACATTTTAAAATCTATTCTGTTCTCGTTCTTACAACAAGGAACACAGTTCTCTGTAAACAAAATCTTAGCAAGACAGCAAGCCTATCCCTCGTAATGACATGAAAAGGTCCAGAGTGAATTTTAATAATTTGTAGAGACGTCGTTATTCTTTGAATATTTCTAAATTTTTCACTGCTCCCACTCCGTCTGGTCTTCCATGTGCGAAGGATTCTATCCGAAATTGAAATGGTATTACTGGCAGAGTCGAGCAGGCTGCCTATCACCACCACAATCACAATTCCATAAAGAGCCACAAAGAAATTAATGGAATTAGGAAGATTTGGTCGATATTATATAGTGCTGTACAAACATGTAATTAGCCATAAGGCAAAACTAGTTTGCAAAACTGGAATTATTAGTTGAAATGTTTGATTTGTAAGTTGCGCGAACAATTGCACTTTTAGATAAAGTTGGGTTAGCCTCAACTGTTCTTTTAAGGATAGAAATATATTTTTGTTGATAAACCTGTTACAATGTAAAACGATTTAATTAAACACATTAATAAAGTATGAATAAATACAGGCCAACATGAGCTTATTTTATCTTATTTTTACCGTATTATTTTGAGAGATTTCACAATTGTCGCAAACGCAAGTAATACCGATGACAGTAATGCGGATCCATTTGTCGCGCACAGCATACAGCAAATCATCTCAAACATGTAAACGAATATCTTTAACGGCCACAAGGAACATGGACCCTTACCTTGGTGACAGAGTTCAGCGTCAGGACAAAACATTCTGGAGAGAAGTTGATGGTCGCAGGGCCAGATTATGGTGATTAAAGGTGGAATGCTGGGTAGGAAAATGGAAATCACAAAACCCACAGGTATCAGTAAATTTTCTAGACCTTTCCAGCGGAAGCCCTCCAAACGTTTTGCAAACACTGCCAAAAGTCATAACAACTAAATTATTATTTTAAATCAAACATTTTTTTTATTGCAAGACAACTTACTAATTCTCTCACGAAAACCAAACTTTTGTAGATTGTTGAGAAGACTGACAAGATCATCCGCACGGTAGTAATTTGTAAGCATAACGAACATTGAGCAGCTATACAAGACGATAAACATAACATGAGCTAATTTTAAGATTATAGCTGATGAGTTTGATGATTCCTCTGAGTCAAATTCCTTTTTAGTAGTGGATATCGAATGCAACTTGTAAACGGCGTTAAGAAATGGAAGAAAAGAAAAAACCGTCCAAAATATCAACAATTTTGGTTTTATCGCTTTTATAGGGTTTCTGATGGAGTTACTATTGTGAATAGCTTCAAGCTCAAAGCACTTATGAGTTCGGCACCATATTATTGGGGTAGAGAAAATAAAATTCGAAAGGTTAACTTCCTTGCGTAATATTTTCAAACTGAAATTCGCACTCATTTTCATCTGGAAAATATTATATGTTTTTGGAAATATATCGTACAGAATTTTATGAAAAGACAGTATGTTTCGTTCAAGCAGATTCCAGCAAGTGTGCCTCATTTTCTTTGACAAGCGGTAGAGTATACATACGTAATGTTACTGAAATGTGAGCCAAACAATTATTCTAGCGGATTGGCCCTGAGCCGCAGAACTGTAAATGAGGAGACATGAGGTAAAATATTGGGCGGCTAGATCTAAGCATAATGTTGCAAAACAGTACGAAAATATAAGACAATATTATATTTGAATTAGTTGTATTCGTAATGGTGCAGGTGGAGTCGTTTGATGGCAGGTATGATAATAAATAAAGTGTTACCTCGAATAATACTTTATTGTGCTGAGCAATATTCTACCAGCAAACTTTTTGTGAATATTTTATTCAACAAAAGCCAAATTACAAGAGTACATTTCCTTTTCAATGGTAGCACCATCTTCGATTTATTGACAGTATATGTAATTATCAGTAAAACTTACCTCTCTGAACAAAATAGTGAATATTTTATAGTTACTGTTACTTCTTTGTTCCTTAGACAAAATGCTGATAGCCATTTTCTCTATTTGTACTTAATAATCAATTTAAGTTTCTTTTCCTATCTGTAACGAACATACAAAATAATAAGTACTATTATATTGTTTTTTACCTTATCCTTCCATAATAGATACAAATCTTAACCTTGTTTTTCGATTAATGGAATAAGTCCGGGTTTTTCTGAATCAGTAACGACGTCATCGCAGAAATAAATATGTATACGACAACACATACGACAATTATTTTGAGAACGTATGTATTATATCCCATTTAAATCATTTGAAACACCCAAAAGGGCTATAAATATATTCGTGTCAGTGAATGTCATTGTCTTTCATTTTAAGAAACAACCAAGAGGAGATGTCAAAAGTTGTTTGTGTACCACCCTTAAAAAACTGTGGAACACGCAAGGATTTTATGGGACAGCTATAATTCTACCCCGACTTCCTGTCCTTGCACACGAATATTTTCAATTTGTGCAGCATAAAAAACTGTGTGTGCAGCTGGAAAGTCATGTGAATGTAGCCATCATCATTTGGAGAGGAAAAAGGTATACTACTGACACTACAGGAGAACAAAATCAAGAAAACGAATTTTCTCAGAAATAATACTGTGATGTCACCGAAATTCGAAGGGAGTAGATGATTCCTTCAAATTTGCAATGATTCTAGAAAAACTCAAGCCGCAGCGGTTTTTTTCGCTGTGTGGATGCGAAAACAAAACTTTTTACTGGAACACTTGAATTTGCGATCATGCAAGAAATAATCGGAGTTCGAAATAGGAGCAACACAAAATTGGATGGATGGTTTTGAAGTTGAGAGGGGTCGTGGTGATTTGATATAAATAAAATAATGTATTATCAACAAAATCTGAGCTGTAAAAAATTCTCATCCAAACAAACTATGTGTCTTGACATCGGCTTTGTGTATTTTTTGGTAGGACAACAAAGAATGGCAGTTGACATCGTTATTATTGTGCTTAGCTTAGAACCATAAATCATGCAGAATAAAAACATGACACCAGACAGAGCAGACTTTTCTTTTCCTTTGAGAGCAAATACTATGCTTTCATGTCACCGCTGACAATGTAATTTGGGCGGTATTTGCACAAAAGAACAAATGTACCGTATGACATCTAAGCTACACAGTGCTTTGTGCAGGGGTGTCCTGTCAAGAAGCCGGATATTTATGATCAAAAGGTCAAACGTGGTATGGTTTTGATTCTAACGTATAACAAGTGAAAGCATACCCTTGAAGTGAACAAATACCAGTACCAAACTATAATAGCTATCTTATTTCTTTAAGATTAGCATTCAAAAAATTAAATAACGTCTAGTCTAATATAATGTGAAGTTAATACTAGGACTGAAAATCGGTCATAAAATAGTAAATTCTTCAATCATGAAAAACGAGTACACAATACACAAGGACCACTTATGAAAATATCAGGATAGGTGTTCTGAGCCGTGCCTGTTTACACAACAGGTAAAGTTTTGGCAATAAAGATTGCATATTTTAGTAGCTACACTGTCGCTCTAATTAAGTTATAAATGAGTTTTCATCTCAGTAAAGTATCGCACTCTCACAGAGCTTTGCAGCGGCATAGCAAAGAAGAAATGTTCTCTGTGGGATTAACTTGATCTTCATTTGACCTATGTGTTTGCATTGCTCCTCATAAAACCAAAGATTAGGAGGGAAGCAAAGGGTCATTTATTATTCATTACTCTGCAGATATTACGAAAGGGAATGTCGCAGTTTCCGAGGATGAGTTGTGTTGGGTAAACTGCTACATGGTATCTCCTTCAACGGCGGCTTTATGTTTGTAAAAGCTTTTTACGGATGAGTAAAATTTTAAATCAGTTGGGTTTGTAACAGTGGCGCTATTTCTCAGAATACTAGGTTTCTATTTTGAAGAAATAATTTATTACAAGCTCCCTATTCCGCGGTTCTCAATATGTTTGGGGTCGCGGCGATTAGCGCCCCAACACATTTGCGCCCACCAGTGATTCTGCGCCCAAGACCATTTGCGCCCGTGACTATTTGCGCCC